>JADBJO010021736.1:25000-29057 GCA_016801955.1 Conus betulinus
GGCAGCAAGATGCACAGAAGTGACCAGATACTATCTGACTCTGCCAGCTATGAGCAAGACCCAATGGACCCAATCTGGATAAAAATGATTGGTTTTCAGGACAGCTGCTACAGTACTTAGGGCGTGTAGAAGACACCCAGGCTCATCAATGGAAATAGACACACACGTCATCCTTTCCTTTCCCAGACCCCGCAGCGGTCTCTGCTGCTCTAGTGCAACTATGTCTTCTTCTTCAGGCTCAGGCCACTCTGAAGCAGCACCTAAAACCACGCTCATAATTCATCCCGAGAAATTTTAATGGAAAGATTATGTATCAGTTTTAACTGTACAGTGATCTCTCCTCTCTCTCTCTCTCTCTCTCTCTCTCTCTCTCTCTCTCTCTCTCTCTCTCAAACAATTTACCAAAAAGCGTGACCGACGAAACACTTTATTCAACGAAAGTAACAACATGTTTGGCAAATAATGCAAAAGTGCAGAGCAGTATCAGACAGAAGACAGTCGCCACAAGCCAGCCGGCGAGGACGGAAATCCGATGTGTCTCTGACTGGATGACCAATATGTCTCCTCGCACTGACTGCCCACAACCCACATTGCCAAATTCGGACATCGCCTCATCACACCTCCACGGTGTGGTCTCCTGCGGACACTCCCTGTGTAGACAGGGAAGTTTTAATCCCATCTATCCAACAAAGGGAGTGGAGTTTTTATGTGTATGACCCTTTCTTTATCCCGCCATTAAGGCAGCCACACACCAACTTCGGGGAAGGTGCATGCTATGTGTAACGTGTCATCCATACCAACGCCAAACTGGCCTTCTCTTCCGAAAGTTGGTGATGGGATTTTACGTGTGTGCAAGATGTTATGCGTGCGTTCACACACGAACCTCGGTTTATAGTCTCACTTGAAGGACTGTATGGGGAATGGAGTCAGAACCAATGTTAACTCCGAGGGAAAAATCCCCCTGTACCGAAACGGCCCGGCGGAGATTCGAACCCGCAACCCCAAGATTACAAGTCCAGCGCTCTACCCTAGGCTATTCCGGCCCCCACATCTAATTTTACGTTCACCTTAATTTCAGTCGATTCTTTATTTTACCACACCTTCTCCCTATCCCAGGTTGTGAATAGGTTCAACAGTTTAACACAATGAATTATTTGCATTCTCTCTCTCTCTCTCTCTCTCTCTCTCTCTCTCTCTCTCTCTCTCTCTCTCTCTCTCTCTCTCTCTGAGCCCTTATGCGTGCGTGCATGCATGATAGCACGCGTGCGCGTGTGTGCGCCTTTCAGCAACTGTCACAACAATGCACAGAGTGTTGAAGAACATCAACTTAGGACAAAAAAGTCATGTGAGGAGTGGCCGACTGTTCTCATCGGGGACAAGAGTGTACGAGAGAAAGAAGAGGAAGGGGTGGGGCGTGGGGCGGAAAGCTGGGGGGGGGGGGGGGGGGGGGGAGGGGGGTTGAGGGGGGGGGGGGGGAGAGAGGCATAGGCAGACAGAGGTCAAATTTACACAAATATGTTTGCATGTTTACACAGTGCTGTGTGTGTACGTTTTCATGAACGCTCTTGCTGTTTTGCTGTATCGGCTCGTGTACGTATGTGTATTGTTCGAGTGTGTGTGTGTGTGTGTGTATGTGTGTGTGTGTGTGTGTGTGTGTGTGTGTGTGTGTGTGTGCGTGTGTTGTGTTGTGTTTGTGTTGTGTGAATGCGTTCGTGCGTGTGAGCACGTGCGACTGAGATTGACGAGAGATGGGAGGGTTGGTGTGGAGAGAGTTGGAGAGAGAGAGAGAGAGAGAGAGAGAGAGAGAGAGAGAGAGAGAGGCCTACACAGTAAGCGACTGCATGTAAAATATCACCATCTACTCAGACCCCTATTCCCACTGACAGTGAGAGTCGCCAGACAAAGGACCTAACCACCTCTTGACCCTATTTTGTCATTGATTTACAAGGTGTGTCCGCCAACAGCTAGCCACTGGGCAGTCCGTCCTGGCGGTCAGTTCGGACAGATTCTGGACAACAAGACTTCATTTCAACCTTGACGTGCTTATAGAATCAAACGAACACCCGGTGATCTCTACGGTGTCGTTTTCAGCGGAACACCTTTCTTCGTATCTTTTGGCTGTCATTCACAGTGTTCCCTGTGGAATGCTTCAACTGGTCTACCTGCATCAGCTCCAGTCTGAGACGCCTCAGTCCAAGCGTACAGCAGCAGCAGCAACAACAATATTAACAACAGATGCCAGGATTTCAAACAGATCAGCAGTCGAAGAGCAGAAGTATCAGCAGCGGGATAAACGGCAGCCGCAGTAGCACCAGGATTAGCAGCAGTTGCAGGAATAGCAGCAGTAATATTGGAATAACGGTAGCCGGAGTATAATACCAGGATTAGCAGCAGTTGCAGGAACAGCAGCAGTAACGTTGGAATAACGGCAGCCGGAGTAACACCAGGATTAGCGGCAGTTGCAGGAACAGCAGCAGTAACGTTGGAATAAACGGCAGCCGGAGTAACACCAGGATTAGCGGCAGTTGCAGGAACAGCAGAAGTAACAGTGGAATAACGGCAGCCGGAGTAACAGCAGGATTAGCGGCAGTTGCAGGAATAGCAGCAGTAACATTGGAATAACGGCAGCCGGAGTAACAGCAGGATTAGCGGCAGTTGCAGGAATAGCAGCAGTACATTGGAATAACGGCAGCCAGAGTAACACCAGGATTAGCGGCAGTTGCAGGAACAGCAGCAGCAAACATTGGAATAACGGCAGCCGCACAGTAACAGCAGGATTAGCGCCAGTTGCAGGAACAGCAGCACTAAAGTGGCACGATTTGTCAATGCTGGCCACAATAAACAACAGCAGCGGCAGCAACAGCAACAGTAACACTGGCATTGCCGATAATGAACAAAACTGGTCGATTGAGATTAGCCAACTACCTATATGTGAAACAGCCGGGATCCTTTGCCTCCATTGTGAATGTTAAGACACTGTGAGGACGACTTTCACCCGGAACACCTGCCGAGAAGCTCAACGAGTTCTATCGAGTTGTGTCCCTTGTGAACGTAGCCGCCAAAAGCAAGTGCAGAGTTGTGTTTTCTTTCTAGCGGTAATCACCATGGAGACTTCTGTTTCCTCGTCACGTGACCAGTCCTCTTCACCGTCTGGACCCGGTGTCGGTGGCCGTGGGGATGGGCATTGGAGGTCTGCTTCTGCTCCTCGTCTGTGACTGGTGTCGTGGTCTGGTCTTGCGTCCTCAACAGTGATGTCTGTGTCTGTTTCGTATTGTCTGGTCTCGTCCGACACAGTGGCTGTCTGTGTCGGGTGGTCGGGTCTCCGTCGCTGCAAACATTAAACTAAACCCCCTTGACATACAGGCTATGTAGGCGCTTTGTCCATAAAAACTTATCTGAAGTCATCTGAGGCTCCTCCTCTCATCTCTCTCTCGCTCTCTCTTCTCTCTCTCTCTCTTCTCTCTCTCTCTCTCTCGTTTGTGGCATGTGCGCATTTTGTGTGTGCTACGTGTGTGTAATTCTCCCCCTCTTCTCTTTGTCTCTTCTTCCACCCGAATTCCTGCTCTTCGTTGCTCTCGCTCTCTCTCTCCTCTCCTCTCTCTCTCTCTCTCCTCTCTCTCTCTCAACCCTCTCCCGTCCTCTCTCTCTCTTTCGCTCTTCCTCTCTCTCTTCTCCTCTCTCTTTCGCTCTCTCTCTCTCTCCTCCTCTCTCTCTCTCTTCATCTCGCTCTCTCTCTCTCAAGCCTTTTCTCCATCCTCGAGGTTTTTTCGTACGGTCATTACGACTCTTTTCGCATTCTAATCCCGGTTCAGAAACCCTTTTAGCGTTGCCTCTTCACTGACTCCTCTATCCTCTTGAGCAGCAAAAGAAGCTACGTCTTTCAGACAGCCACGTCTTCTCTCTGCAAACACTTGGAGTGGAAACGGAAACATCGGTGTTGTATGGTTCAAATGGGTTTGGTACAGTTTAAGCTTTCGCCTAATGCATCTCTGACACCTTTTTTCTATCGTGTGCGTATGTTCCCTTCTCCTCCCCCCCCCTCTCTCTCTCTCTTTCC
>JADBJO010021737.1:0-29057 GCA_016801955.1 Conus betulinus
GTGGCGCCGAGTATGCGTACGCTCGAGAACATGGGGGCGCGCCCGGGCGCGCCCATGTCGCGCGCGCGCGCGCAGTCTGTGTGCGGGCGCGGGTGCTCCGAAACAAAAACAAAAAAAAAAAAGGAAGGAAAAAACACAGGTACGCGCGTGCGCCCTTTCTGATGTGCATCTTTGTGAAGGTTTATGCATTTGACAGGGTTGTATTTTGCTTTTGGATGTCTCTTTGGTTGGAGAGCACGTACAGGCCGCCTTCCACCACCCCCCCCAAACCCCACCTTTCCCTCTCTCTCTGGTGTCCCTGGTCTGGCTGTCTGTCTCTCACACTCTTCGTCTCTCTCCCCACTGTGCTCATTCCACTCTATATGCCTCCTCGGTCTTTCTCAGCTTTTTCAGTGTTTCTTTCTTCTTGTACTTCTTTTCCTACATAAGTGCCTCTTCATCTTCACCTTCGCTCTCCTTTGTTTTCTTTCAGCTCTTCCTATCTCTCTTGCTCCTTCCACCTCCTCCCTACCGCAGTCGCTCTTTTTCCCCGGTTCTTTCTCTAGACATCTATCCCATTTGATTATCTTATCACCTCCTTAGGCGCTGATTTGTTTTCAGTCACTGTTGGTTCTGCATTTGAAAGTATATGTTTGTTGTGCAGGTGAATGTCTAATGATGAAAAAACAAAGGGTGTGATGGAGGATGTGGGTGACTGCTTTTAAGAGGGTGGAGGTGATGATTGTGGAGATGGTGTGGTTGGGATGGGATGGTGATTGGAATAATGGGGGCTGTCATGTATGATATGTTGGGTTGATTTGTCACCTTCTTGATACCACTTTGTCTGCATTTTTTCTTACTATTTCATTTATTTTTATTATTATTATTAGTATTTTTTAAGTATTTTACACAAACATCTGTAGCTGACACTTACATAGGGTTTCTTTAGACGATTCGAACGCCTTTCCAGCAGGACAATCCGTAACAGAACCGGTAGATCTTCTTCCCTGTAGGGCAGGAGCAGATTCGCTCTCGGTTACGCATCTTGCACCTATTCCATTGTTGTTCACTCCGGGTTTTGTTCCCCCCTCTTGGCCACTTTCGTTAGTAGTCTCTGACCGCCTTGTGAGTCGTGTTATCAGGGATATGGTAATTTGGGATTGTGGATGGTTTACGCGCGCAACTGGTTCCAACTGAGCATTTGCAGCCTTCACCCTTGTTGGTGGTTTTTTGGTCCAGCAGACTTGATTTTGTTACCTCTTTGGATGTTTGGTTTTTAAACATTGTATTTGGACCTAAGAATTTCTATGTAACATGGGCCTAGTTTGAGGGAGTCTAAAGGTTATACTTGAGGTAGAAAATGTCTTTCACTAATTTATTTTCATTTTCATTTTCTAGCGTGTGCGCTGGGGCGTGCTGTCATGGGGGGGGGTGGGGGGGGTGGGGGGTGGGGTTGAGGGCTGGGGGACAGGGAGGGGGTTTTAAAAAAAAAAAAAAAAAAAAAAAAAAAAGAAAAAGAAAAACGCGAGGATGGATCAGGCAGAGTGCGTTTGTTGTGCGGATGCTGAATATGTTACATTTGTGTTACTGCACGTATTTGATCCTTGGGAGCACTGTTCTGAGGAGCATCTCCAGGCAATGAAATAATGCTGGACGCGGTCTGGCTGTAGATTTAATTCGAAACAAACTATGTGTTCTTGCGCGTGTGCATGCGCGGGCGCGCAGACTGGGCGCGCGCGCGCACGCTAGCAGCGTGTGCGACACCGCTCCCGCTCGTGCCGGTTTGTGCGGCGCTTCGCGCGCCGCGGGCGCGCCCACGTCCAAATCCGCAACAATAAACGGATGTCACCAACCTATGTTCAAATTCTAAAATGAAAAGCACGGGGAAATTTAAAACCCCAAAGCGCACTCAACTACTTGCTGTTGTTTAATTCTTTTATGAAAATCTATTTTTAGTGACGTGTATCTTTGAATTCAAAGCGCCAAATAGTTAGCAAACTAGTTGACCCTCATACGCTATTCTTACTCCCTGAATGAGTTCTCGCGCCTTGAAAATTATGCTCACTTTTCCACTCGCTCGGCCATTAGATTCTGTCATGAGGGAAAAACTGGTCAAGAATATGGTTCTTTTTACCCGGTGTATCATAATTTTCTTCTTTTCTTTTTCTTTTCCTCTCCTTTCTAGTGTTTATTTATTTTTCTTTTACGTTGATATACGAAGGTTTTTTTTTCGAAATACTGTACCGCCCAGGTCAGTGAGGATCACAAATGTAATAGAGCCGGTCGTCATATTCACCTTTGGATTTGTATTACCATTATTTTGTTCAAAAGAAGATATCAGGCGTCTCTAAAGTTGTTTTTGTGAGGGAGAGTATCTCATTTGTTTTTCAATGCTGTTTTTCCACAGTACTATGTACTGTGTTCACAATCTGGTTCCACGATTGCATTTGTTTTTGGGTTATGCATTCTACATAATCTAAAATATAACCAAGTGTCAAACAAGGAGTCTTTATTATTGCTTTCTCTAAATTGTCAGGGATTGGGTTGATATATGAAAATAAAAGAAGGGCTAAGGGGATTTAAGAAGGGAGGGATGTTTTATTAGCGGGGATTAGATTACCTGACTCCTGAAGCAGAAAAAAAAAAAAAAAAAAACTTCCCATATATTGTTTGACAAGACACTCATTTTTAGTAACAAAAACTAGAAAAAATATGTAAACTCAGAATGGGGGGTGGTTTATGATGTGTGTTTTGCTTCTTATAAATCAAACTCAAAGAGGAGTTGCTGTTCTCTTTTCACATAACTTTCGAATTTATTTAAGGTAACTAAAGTTTATCCTGATAAAAATGGAACATTTCATATGGTACTGTTTACTGCTTTGGAGAGAAAAGATTTCCTTTTGGTTAATGTTTACGGGCCTAACTAAGGATGATTCCTAACAAGGATGATCACACTAAACATATTAATACACTTAAGGAAAAGTTAATCATTAAAAGTTACAAAAAAAAATAATGATATCATTAATTGCAGTGGCGGTTGGAATACATGAATTATTTGGAAAATATCGCATTATAACCCAGCTATAGATTGTTGATTTAACTATGTTGCTTGATAACAATCGATAAGTAAGAGCCAGAAAAATGCTAGAAAATATGACAATAAGAACTAGGATTGACAGGTGTCTGGCGAGAGAAAGCAACCCATGAATGTATATGACCATACACTTGGCGAAAGCATACCCCACTGAATGAAGCAAAGCGACTGACTTGATTTTTTCTTTAATATCAGATTATTATAACTGATATTTTGGATAATGCTGATATCGTCCCAGGATACCGTTCTGACCACTCAATAGTTTACATGCAGTTGTTGAAATTCGGTAAAAATAAAAATGAAAAGAATCATACTTTTTGAAAATTTAATTTCTTCCTTGATTAAGGACAAAGAATATGTGGATTGAAATTAATAAAGAAAATTAAGAATGTGACAAAAGAATACTCAGCAGATGTATTCTTTCGTGTGAAACAATAAGTGAAAATTATACATCTAAGATTCAACTGAAAAATCCCAGACAAACTGTTTTTTTTGTAGGTGGTCTTACTTATGAAAATAAGAGGGTAAAAAATTATTTCGTATGCCACAATGCAAAAAGAAGGATGGATAAATACAGAGAAACTGAAAATAAAATAATGGAAAGAAATTCAAACTCTGGAGGAAAGATGGATCATAACATAAAACAGAACTCAAAATGCAAAAAGTAAAAAAGTAACTAGAGAAAAAATCAAGAGCTTAGAGAACAAAGATTAGATACCAAGCTCGGAGGTGTTGAGACTATTAAGATCAAAAGCCAGATGGATTCTGATGGTTGAAAAAAAAATTTGTCAAAATATAGGTTCTGTAGGCTTGAGAAAAGAAATTACATTAGCAAACTAATGACAAAACTCGTAAATAAGGATATATAGAGAGATAACAGACGATCCCAAAAAACGAAAAGTTTAAAATGAAGTGAATCAGGTCAGTTCAGTGGTTTATGTAAGTCTTTTCAGCGCCAGATGCTATTAGACACTTTTATTAAAAAAAAAGGACTTGTCGTTTTGGGGTGGGAAGAAGAACAGGGGGAAGGAGGAGGGGGGAAAGAAGGGAAAAAGCGGTGGGGGGGAGAAAGGGGGGGGGGAGGGGGAGAAAGGGGAGAATAACACAACCAAAACAAAAAAAAAACAAAACAAACCAAACAAAACCACACACTTAAGTTATCTCCCCACATTAGTACTTTCAAACCCACTTCTGAACATATGCTATGCATATTGTACATGAGAAGTGAGATACCTAGCGATACACAAAATTGTTGATACTTTATAAAAACTTTTTCGCGTGCAACCTGGGCCCCCCCGCTGCGAAATGAACCATTGGCAATTTCTGCAAACATATGAACCATCCATATAAGACAGTGTTAACATTATCAAAGTTATTTATCTCTGAATATACTATTTCTCCTCATAGAGTGGGTCAACACTGAGCATTTCAAACAAAAGAATGATATGATGCCAGAAATGTTCTATCTGCATACACAAGAATACCCATGAGTAATATTTAGTGTTCCAAGTATTCAGCCTTTATTTATGAATTAATCTAACAATGTGCCTTGGGCACGACGGTAAAGTAAAGTAGCCATTTTTTTTACTAGAATTCTGCTTATGCATACATTTTTCCATAATTTGGATCAATTCACAAGAGGATAGATTTAAAGGGATTGTTTAGTAACATTTTCCGTCGTTCTGTTTGCTCCTTCTTTTGCAAAGACTGTGTCTGCTATTTCATTCCACTTTATACCACAGTGAGATGGGACCCCACAAAAATCAAATTCTCATGCCTAGTGTAATGAAACAATGCAGTAGATGTTTTATTTCAAAAAGCAAATCTTTTCTAGCTTTGCAGTCCCAACGCTCTAGTGACTGTAAAACAGATTTGGAATCAACACAAAGTAAAAATTTGATAGAAAGCAATTGATGTATCATATATGTAAGTCAAAGCCTTCAGTATTGCATATTAATTCTGAGGTATATAGATTGAAAACCCCCTTTCCTACATAATAGCCCATGATATGATTTCCTGACATTTAAGGTTGGTATTATAAAAGCCTGAACCACTGTCAGAGGATTCCATTACAGACCCGTCTGTAAACACTTTTCAAATGATTTGGATAGCTGTTTTCTAAATGTTCACGAACTTCAGTTGTTAAAATATTTACATTATCACTTTTCTTTAACAAAATTGTACTTGTAATCAAAAGAAGCATTTAGGTGTTCCCAAGGAGGCATTGGAGGTACTGCAAGGAAATTCTGGTAATAGCAGTAATATCAATAGCAGTACAATCCAATGTGACATAAAGTAAAAGTCAGATGTGTAGTTTCTAATTGGTTGAATGTAAGATATGTTTTTAGACCTCTTAGGAAAATCTTTACTGGAATCAATCAGTATTTTCTTCAGTTACTGAATTTTCAACAGAAAGACTTCTGACAATATATTTTGGATACATCCAATATTCGCTACTCATTTACAGGTAATATGTTTGTTTCTTTTTATAACATCTATGAGTGTGTGTTGTGTGTACTGGGACTCCCAGAGCTAAATTTCATAGCATTACTATCCAGGCTTTGCAATCTCTTTAAAAGATAATTAGGTGCAGAGAAATACACTTCTTGCCCATAAGTCAATTTCGATCGGACTAAAGAGAATGTATAGATGTAAAAGGGTATGACAGTCCTGACCCCATGGTTGATAACATATAATTTTAAGAATGTTAATCTTTTCCTTGTTTTTATCAATTAAGTTTTCAATATGTGTTTTCCCAGTTCAGCTTAGGAGTGAGAGAATACCCCCAGGAAATTACACGTGTGTTTGTTTTGGGTTCTCTGACATGTGTGTTAAACAAACAATAGAATCTTTGGGACACCATTGTTTTTCTCCAGATAGTTTTTAATCTCCGTTGTTCTTCATATATATGAAGATAATTTATCCAATTCCTTTCGGTACATCATCCATAACAAAATTTATTGTTCTTTTAGCTACTGGAATGCTTCCTTAATGTACAATTAATCCAATAACAATATCATCTGCATATTGAACTACATGCATTGCTTTTGACATAGATTTGGGAAGATCATGGATTAGGATTGTGAACAACATGGGGAGCAATAACTGATCCCTGAGGAATACCCATATTCTACATTCCTAAATGATGAATAAGTTCCTCCAATCCGTGTACATATGCTTCTTTCTGTTAGGAAGCTTTTAATGTAATCAAACATTCTCCCAGAAATGCCAAAACATTTTTAATTTGTACAATAGCCTTGCGTGCCATACGCAAAGTCATAGACTTTTTTAACGTCAAAAAATGTAGCCAAAGTACTTTTTCTGCGGGGAGAATTGCTTTTTAATGTGACTGGTCAGTTTTACTAAATGGTCGTGTGGTACAACGACCTTTTCGAAAAAGCCTGCTTGCTGAACAGGAAATACACGCCACCTTTTTCACAGTAATAAAACAATCGTTTTTGAATAATTTTTTTCTAAAAGTTTACCAACATGAGATGTTAGAGCTATGGGTCTGTAACTATGCACAGATGTCCTCGGTTTACCTTCCTTGAGTACTGGGGACTACTACTGAACTTTTCCAGATTCTTGGAATAGTGCCATTAATCCAACATTTTTGGAATAATGAATGCAGTAGTACTTTCCACGAAGAAGGTAAGTGTGTCTGATGAGTTGATAGGACACGCCATCAAGGCCAACAGCTGAATCATGTGAAGGGATAGAATCTAGTGCTTCTGATAGTTCTGGTAACAGTAAAGGTGAGTTTAGGAAATGTTCGTTTCTTGTGGAGGAGCCATGTATTCGTCTTTTTGTTCCTCATTGTTTCTGTGGCGACTGTTTTCTGGCTGAAGATTTTTAGACTGACTACAAGCTGAAAATAAATCTGCAAAAAGCTTCAGCTTTATCTAAAGCAGTGGGGAAAATCAGTTTTTAACTTATTGGGGTATGACTGAGTTTTATAGCAATTTTTCATTTCTTTTACTTTTTTTTCCAAACTTTAAATAGATCTTTTGATTCTGATACCTCAGCTTCACAAAAACTCAAACCCAATACTTCTTTTTTTTGCTTGAGCAATAACTTTAGTACATTTATTCTTTTCTTGTTTCATGATTATAAAGTTTTCATCTGACTTATTTCTTATCCATGTTTTGTAGCTTTTTCGCTTTGACTGTACAGCGAGTCTGCATTCGTCTGTCCACCATACGTTGCCTACATATTTTCCAATCTTTTTTGTATTTATATTTTGGGATAGTCTTTTCAGCTGCTAGTAATACTGCTTTTGAGAAATTTGCATAAAAAGTATCTAGATCGTCATTCTCAACTGAGATGTATTTTGCGACACAAGAAAAGTTTGTTTTGAAAGGCTTCCCAGCTGGCTAGTTTATAGTTTAAATTTTGGAATTTTTGCATTCAGAGATAGATGGTTTCATCAAATATGTTTTCATTAAAAAATTATTGTAATGGGAAGATGATCACTCCCTAAAACAATCTTCTATTGTGGACCAGCTATAGTTTACTGCTATGTTTGGGGAAACAAGCGATAGATCTATTGCACTCGATTTGTGAATAACTACTTCAGGAATTCTCGTAATTCTACCGTCGTCGTTTAGCAAATTAAATTCGAATCAATCAATATATTTTCAACAAATCTATAAGATGTCACTTTACTACAACTTGTATCCCAAAGGGCGCATGAGCATTAAAGTCGCCCTTAACAATCCACTTCCTCTTTGTAAAATCAGTATGTTTTTTTTTTAACCAATCTGTGTCATCCCCTTCAGGACCATTAGGATAGTATACAGACAGAACATTATAAACTGATTCCTTATTTACTTTGATGGCAGCAGCTGTGGCAAACACACCTTGTTTTATCTACAGACACTGGTAGTGGGCTTATATTTGTAAACTCAAGGTCAAGTCTAATATAGATAGCTGTTTGCACCGTTTTATTTACCGCATTGATACTGCAAAGAGGAGATAGTAATAGTTTCTTAAGCTTGGGAAGCTTTTTTTTCTTTCCCACATTCAATGATTGGAGCGCTTAAACGCATAGTTTTTCTCCAAAACATGACTCTCAAAAGATAACAGGTTAGTGGAAAATAGATCTCGCGTTCCATTGAAAACACTGTGAAAGGTTATTTGGATCTAACTCCATAGTAGACTGTATTTACAGGCATAACTGTAGTTATGCAGATTATTATCGTTCCCGATATTTTTAACTCTCTTACTGTCATGCACACACATATTAATCATAAATATATAATTGGTAATATCCGTGCGGAAGTAGAAAGGGTGGTAATAATAACCAGGAAATTCAGGCAAATTGCTGCTGTTGACCTCAAGAAATTGGAATAATAAAAACAAACATTTTAGTCATCAAATACTGATTTAAATAAAAAGTATATCTAACAATAGAACCACAGTTCCATTGCAAACTGTTGTTTAGATATTTGAACATTTTCATGAAAATCTAACTAAAGAAAGATCAGTTTTTTAAAAGTTTAAAACATCAAAAGTAAATCAAACATTAATTATGGAAGGTGGATGGAGGGGAGGAGGGGAACACAGAGTCCATCTGGTGATGACAGCACAGTCAGTAGAACCATGGAGGCGGGGAAAGGCGGAGGGTTTGAACTCTGGGGCTGTGATTGTGAAGAGAGGGGGCTGATCTCCTTCGTGGCTTTTCCCAGAACAGGCGGGTGCAGGTGCCTCCCAAGGGTACTGGCCAGCACGCTCATTCCTCTGGCTGTTGGATGGATCTCATCTGCAGTCAGATGCTGTAGTCTGTAGCATGCAGATCGTGGTAGCTTACAAACTGATGTTTTTCTCAGACAAGAGTCTGGATTTTGTCAAGGCATTAAATAATTCCCTCTTGTGTCAAGGGCTTCATTTCTCACTGGCGCTCTGCCTGATCTCACTCACTACTATTTTTGCTGTTGGAAATGATTCTCTGATCGTTTTTAATGCCATGTTCCATGTTGATGCTGCATTTTTTTGGCAGTTTTCTTTTGATTTGACATCTTTTATTCCAGAGTGGAGAACAATGCAGTCCGGTTCTTGAAACAGATTTTTCTTTGGCGTCTTTAAGAACTGTGCTGCATTGCTCGATGGTATTTAGCTTCCTTAATTGTCGCCACCTGCAAACCATAGGATCGTCCCAGTCGCTTTCCGTCCACTTTGTTCATCACAGAATCATGTAGAATAAGAACTCGTGGTAAATCTTTAGAAGCCTGGGTCTTCATCTGATCCCTTCTTTTTCGAAAGTTGCGTCATGATGTTGAATGACGTCATTCTTGGAACTAAATTTTCCTTTTTCCCCACGAGTTGGGTTTTTCTTTGGCAACTTTACGCATTCGGCGTAGGGTGGAATATTTTGCCGATGGTAAACAAATAGTGGCGTTACTGAGGGCCGCCGGCATCAGTCTGGTATCCAGAACTCGTGGTGGAAGGTGAGTTCTTTCCTTGATGCCGGCTTGTTGGTAGTTTTCCTCTTGCCCATGCAGATCTTGTCATCTCCATTCAGATGACTTTTTCCAGACTGGCTACCGTGGCACTCAGGTTTTGAAATGATTTGTTTCAGATGATTTATTTCTTTTAGTGCCTCTTGACAACAGCAGCCAGCATGAGATGTTGACATTTTCTTTAGGCCCATTTCTTTATCAATCGAGCCGACAGACGACGGTTTATCATAAGCTGTCCGATCAACATCTGCATGCATTTAGTTCGATCTTTAAGAGCTCGATTGATGGGTTTTTCAATATATGGTTGATGTTTACGTTCTTTTTACCTACCACTGTGGGTTTCCCACTTTGACTTTGCACTCTTCGATCTCGTCATTTTGATGTTTTTTCTTGCCATCGTTTAAAACTTCTGGTGGTCTCGTCGCCATCTTGATGACGTGGTAAGACATTTTATGAAAACCTTTATAAGACAAGGAACGTAGAAAACTGTGCAGAAAGAAAGTTTAGTCAATACAATTCCAAAAACTATCACAAGAACAAAAAACACATGCCAGACGGTTTGTAATAACTATTGGGGAGCAAGTCAAGCTTTAAAATTTATGAAAAATGGCAAAAAAGTCCCAGGCACTGATGGATTCACTGTAGAATTCTTTAGATTCTTTTTGGAAACAGCTAGGGTCCATTTGTTGTTGTGAGGCACACTCTTAACGAAGCATTTTAGCATTGTTTTTAAACATGGGTGGGAAACTCTCATCAACACAGAAAGAAGGCCTAATTATTTGTATCCCCCAAAGGCGACACACCTAAGGAATTTATCAAAAAACTAGCGACCCCGATATCTCTTCTCAATGTGATATACAAAATAGGATCTTATGTATTTCCAACAGAATTAAGAACATCTTACCAAACACTTATAAACGAAGATCAGACTGGATTCATGCCTAACAGATACATAGGAGACAATATTAGATTGTTAAACGATATGATAAACTATCTGAAAATAAAAAAAAATCTTCCTAGCTCAGTATTGAATTTGAAAAAACCCTTTGATTCCTTGGATTGGGAGTTTTATATAGTTTTAAAGTTTTAAAAGCATATGGATTTGGAGATGATGTGTTTGCCCACTGGGGTTTAAAACTTTTTACAAAGACATCAAATCAACTGTAATTCTAAATGGTCAGATTGCACAATGGTTCAAATTGTTGAAAAGAGGCTGCAGGCAGGGAGACCCTATTTCTCCATATTTATTCATCCTCTGTGCAGGAATTTTAGCTATCATGATCAGATCAGAGAGGACAAATCTATAAAAGGAATTAAGATAAATAGTATTGAACATAAAATTTTGCAGTTTGCAGATGATACACAATTAATTAAGGAGGGTGATGAAGAATCGTTTTTAATCGATCCATTATTCTCCTTGGCAAATTCGGTAGGATGTCTGGTTCTGTTTTATGAACTATGACAAAACACAGTTAATCTGGCTTGGAAGTAAAAAAAAAAATTAAAATGGTTATACTGCCCCCATATGAAAATGATATGGAATCCCCCTAAGTTCAAAATCTTGGGAAAATGATATGGAATCCCCCTAAGTTCAAAATCTTGGGGAAATTGGTTTACTCAGGATTAAAACAATTGTGAAAACCATAAATTTATGATGAAAAAATTGCAAAAAGCGGAAGTATTATTTAATATCTGGACACAACGAACCATCACTCCAATTGGAGAGAGTGGCTATCTTAAAATCTCTGATTCTATCAAAACTTATACATCTTTGGATCTTGTTGCCAGATCCATCTGACAACTTTATATAAAAAAAAAAAAAAAATTCAAAAACTATGCTTTCGATTTGTTTGGAATGGAAAATGTGACGAAATTAGTAAAAAAAACCACAATAAAAAGTGTGCAACAAGGTGGTCTAAACATACCTGACATTAGAAAGTATATATATATATGTCCTTAAACTTTCATGGCCCAGAAAATATAAAACAAAAAAAAAAAAATCATAAATGGATAAATATTGCGCTAGAAATGTATCCTTTTCTTAGAAACTTGAAATGTTATGGGATCAATATACGCTTTAACCTCTCTTGGAATCATACTTTTTTCGAGCATATAGAATTTTTTTGGCTCAGTATTATTCCACAACGTCTTTGTGATCTACTTGATGAACCGATTTTTTATAATGAAAATATAACACTAGGAAACGCTGTTTATTAAAAACAAAATAGGATAATAGATAAAGAGAGATATTCTCCATCAGGCATCTTCTGAAAGATAATGGTGAATGTTTTTCAAGTATGAAGAATTTATAGCCACAACACATTTACCAGTTAATCTTTACGTACAATGGCTGGATTTTCTTCAATAAAAACCATACATTAAAAAATGTGGAATTCAGATAAATTGTTAGTATTAATTTCACGCAAGGTATGCCTAACGCATTAAAAATCATAACTAATACAAATAAAGGTGCGAAAGGATATTATGAGTACTACACACTTGACAGTAATAAACCTAAGTGCTGTTCAAAGTGGTCAGCAAAAAATGAATTTGAATATTTCCTGGGGAAAGGTATTTTTCTTAAATCAGTAAAATCAGAGATGTGAAACTTAAGTGGCTACAAATAAGAATTGTCCATGGGAATCATTGCGACTAATATTGTTTTGAATGCAATGGGTGTGTTTTGACTGATAAGTTGTCTGATACGGTTCAGTGTTCATTATTTTTGTAATGAAGAAGAACGAAGAGATGCCATTCAACAACAACTCAGTATTTAGATACAAAACTGAAGAACATATTGCTAAAACTAACTATAACTTAGTAGAGTTTAACCATAACCATAATGTTTGCTGTTGCTGTTGTTGTTGTTCTCCCAAACTTACAAATTATGGCTTTGTATTGTTTAAATTCCGTTGTTTGGTTAGTTGCCTCACATTGAAGGTTATTTAGATATGTGAAAGACTAAGGAAAAAAGATAGAAAGTGTAACCATTTTTTGTTGTTGTTGTTATTTTCAGTCACCCCTTCAAATTTAATAGTATAACAGTTCAAAAAGAAGGGGGAAAAAAAAACATGCATGTACATTGAAAAAAAAAAAAAAAACAACCTTAGTCAAAAGCTGTTTGTATTTTACGTAATATGTTTTTTTCCCCTTTGATGCTTTTTGTCAGATTTTTTTTTTGTCTCTTCTCTCTTTCCTCCGTTTTGTTTAGTGTTCAAAATGTTTATGGGCTGAATTTACAGAAAGTTTGCTGACGTGATGTATCGATTTTGCGCACTGTCCTCTTTTTGCGCACCTGTAAGCTCCAATTGTTTAAATAAGTTATCAAAAAAAAACAAACAAACAAAAACAAACGAACAAACAAACAAACAAAAACATCGGGCATCATCCGTGACCCATAATTGAACATACCTGCTAATTTTCACAAGGATCGGCCCAAGTACTTTCTGAGATATTCCATAAAGAAGAAAACCCCGTACAGGCCGTTGCAGCCGTTAGTAACGGCTATAACGGTAAACTAAAACATCGGGCATTATTCGTGACCCATAATGAACCATACCTACAAATTTTCAAAAAAGATCGGCCAAGTACTTTCTGAGATATTCCATAAAAAAAGAGAGAAAAAACCGTTACAGGCCGTTACAGCCTTTAGAAACGGCTATAACGGTTTGGGGGGTAAACTAAAACATCGGGCATCATCCGTGACCCATAATGAACACACACCCTGCTCATTTTCACAAAGATGGACCAAGTACTTTCTGAGATATTCCATAAAGAAGAAAAACGTTACAGGCCATTACAGCCATTAGTAATGGCTGTAACGGTAAACTAAAAACATCGGGCATCATCCTTGACCCATAATGAACATACCTACAAATTTTCGGAAAGATTGGCCCTTTAGTTTTATCTGGAGCGAGTGGAACACATTTTGACCACGGACGGACGACGAACGGACAGACACACAGACAGTATTTCTTCGTTCCCATTCTAAACTACTCCCTGTTCTATAAGAACTGGGAGCACAATAAAAAGATCAAGAAGGAGGAAAGACATGCCTGGATAAGCACACCAAAACACCTGCTGGCAGGGGAGCATTGTACCATAGGCATACGCTGTCCGCAGGGAGGGCTTGCTCACTCCACACACAGAATTCTTTGGTGGTCTGAAAAGCATACACCCATACATTACATTCCCTCATGCAATTGCTTACACATGGGTGCAGATTAATCCGGAAATAATGAACAGAAAAAATCTGAAAACTTTGTCTCCAGGTTAGCGAGATAGTTTCTGCAGTCTCCAGATCAGCGAGATTTTTATTGAGTATTTTTTGAAATCCATATTTTCTCTTTGGTTCATCGTAAATACTTTATTTTATGATTTTTTCTTTATACAAATGAAATGTTCCGGAAAGAAACTTATGGATGAGCTTAACCATCATCTAGTTAATTTTGGTTGCAAAATCTTTATCATCTAAACTTGGTGTCAGGAAAGTGCAAAAAAAAAAAAAAAACAAAAAAAAAAACCAAAGCACCTCAGATTGGGGAAGTGACTTTCTGTCAATTCAGATGCTAAAATGAGAATTCTTGCGTGGAAAATAGATAAAGGATACAGTTCTTGACAAAACAGTTTCCATGGCCTCGATTCAGTCTGTGAAACCCTTTCAAAAATTGCAGAAAAGAGGTACAGTTTGATGAATTTGGTGAAGATGGACTGGTCCCGTGCAGAGACTATGCAAAAAGATTTATGTCTCTACCATGCATGTTCATGGGTACCATGGGACTGAAGTTTGAAGTGTAGCTCGAGTCAGTGGGGAAAAGTCACTGTGAACATTGGCAAGTGATCTGTTACACAGTAAAGTATGTCCCATGATCTTTAAATGCAAAGTTTTCACAGACGGGGGGAGGGGGCAGCTTCACTGCCACCATGGGACAAACTACATGTATCATGAAAAATGAAATAAAAAAGACTGAATTTATCAGCCAGATGGCGGTGATTTGAATTCATTGCTGAGAGGTGGTGGTGTTTTTTTTTTTTTTTTTTTTCTGGCTTACCTTACTCTAGTAGCAGACTGCAAGGGTCAAAACAAACTTATTCGAAGCAAGCCTGCTATTGAAGTATCGGGAGTGTTGGACTATATTGAAGCAAGCCTTTTATTGAAGCATCGGGAGTGTTGGACTGAATTGAAGTAGGCCTATTGTTGAAGCATCGGGAGTGTTGGCCCAGTAGGCCTAGCATTGGGAATGTTGGACTGAACTGAAGGAAACGTACTATTGAAGCATCAGGAGTGTTGGACTGAATTGAAGGAAATGTACTAGTTGCAAAGTGAAACGACTGCAGGCGGAAATCTAAACAAATCTTAAATAAATGTCAGCGAACCGCCCAGAGAAACGTGAACAAACGAGTCACAAGACAACACACAACGCGTTTCGACCTCTTAGGTCTTCCTCAGGGTGAAACAAAGACGGACAAAATAACGAAAATGCACTTAGCTTTGATCGCTTCAGATTGCTTCTGAGTTCAGCGCAAGGAAGGCCTTGAATGAGAACGAGGCTGTCGGAAGGGAAATAATGTGTGAGTCAAAGTCGTAATGATGATAATAATATTACTGATAGGGATACTAATAATGTCCAAAATATTATTTAAAAAAAAAAAATTGTCAATAAGTGTGGGTATGGGAGAAAGGAGAGTGGGTTAGAGGATTTACACAGCAGGGTTGCCTTGCCGTGACAACAGTCTCAGAGGCGAAGGCGATGGTGATGTCATACTAGTGGTGGTAGTATCAATACTAGCAATATTATTACTGAATGGTACTACTAACAACGATATAGTGAAGGTTAAGGTAATAAAAACACAATACAGAATTATATTTAGAAAATACATTTTTGTAATAATCAAATAAATAAATAAATGTGCGCGTTTGTGCACGCGCGCGTGCGTGTGTGTATGTGCGCGCGTGCGCGTGTGTGTGTCCCCACTGTGTGTGTGTGTGTGCGCATGCGTGCGCGCGCGCGCGTGTGTGCTAGTGTGTGCGTGTGTGTGTGTGTGTGTGGATATGTGTGTGTGTATGTGTGTGAGGGGGGGGGGGAGGGGGGATGCGCATAGTTATCAACATTTCCACAACATATGCACAGGAAAGAGGGAAGATGGAACAGGAGTTCATGTTTGAAGAAATAGTGAATGAAAAAGAAAGAAAAGAAAACCAAATGAAGTGAAGGAAAATGGAGTGGAAAAGTATCTGAATAAACAATAGACTGATGTGAGAAATAGAGAGGGTGTGGTGAGAAGGGAAAGGAAGATAGCTATAAGTTATGTGTAAGGTATATAGTGGGGAGATATGGTATTTACGTGTGTTTATTGGGAAGATATTGTGGGCTGAGACTGAAGTGGTGGGTTGGTACATGTAACTTTAAGGTGTTGATGGTATGAAGGTGGAGGGAAGAAGGGGATGGGGTTTATATACTGACTGGGGGGGGGGGGGGTGGGGGGGGGGGGGGGGGGGGGGGGGGGGGGGGGACATATTCACACCTATACACAATCTCTCTCTCTCTCTCTCTCTCTCTCTCTCTCTCTCTCTCTCTCTCTCTCTCTCTCTCTCTCTTCTCCCCCTCTCTCCCCCCTCTCTCTCTCTAAAAAATTAAGTTATTGTATCTAAGTATTATCATTATTTTAATTCTAAAATTATGGCTGGCAATGGAATTAGTGATAATGGGACATAATGCTTAGAAGTATAAAGGTAAAAATGACAATGTAGTGATGTAATGATGTTGATGAAGATAACAGTAAAGGTAATGATATGATGATAGTGATACAGTAATAAAGGTTTTAAGTAATATAGGTAGGATGATATTAGGTGGAAAGGAGCTGAAATGCTCAATGAACAACAGCAGACAATACTAGAATGATGATAATAATGATAGTAGCGATGGGTAAGTGCAGTAACACTAGCGGAAATAAAGGCGCCAGGAAAGGAAAGGAAACGACCAACGATAAAGGAGCTAGCATTCTATTTATTGTGTGTGTGTGTGTGTGTGTGTGTGTGTGTGTGTGTGTGTGTGTGTGTGTGTGTGTGAGAGAGAGAGAGAGAGAGTGTGTGTGTGTGTGTGTGTGTGTGTTTCATTAGTAATGTCAGCCTTATTCATTGGTTACCCCCACCTCCACCCCCAGCAACCGCCATACCAACCAACACCCCAACACACATCATTACTAGGGCAGGGGGAGGAGGAGGGGAGTAAGTCGATTGACGTAGCAAATGGAGAAGACTCAGAGAGTGTAGGAAAAGGGAAAAGATGATAGCTGCAACCTATGTCTGAGGTAAACAGTGGGAGGTAGGGTAGTGTGGGTGTGTGTAGGTGGAGGATATTTCAGATTGAGCTGCAGAGGTGGAATGGTACATACTACTTTTGGACATTGATGCCATGAGGATGAACGGTGCCCAGTTTGGCAATGAGATAAGATTCCTGCATAAGGCGTTCCAAGTTGTCACTCTTCGATTGCCAAAGTGCCATTTATTTAGGAAATGTACGATTGAAGCATCGGGAGTGTTTGACTAAATTGAAGCAAGCCTATATTGAAGCATTGAGAGTGTTGGACTGAATTGAAGTAGGCCTATATTGAAGCATCAGGAGTGTTGGACTGAATTGAAGTAGGCCTACTATTGAAGCATCGGGAGTGTTGGACTGAATTAAAGTAGCCTACTATTGAACCTTAGGGGGTGTTGGACTGATTGAAGTAGGCCTACTATTGAAGCTTTGGGAGTGGTGGACTGAATTGAAGTAGGCCTATTGTTGAAGCATCGGGAGTGTTGGACCAAATTTTCATGAACAGCTGCAATCTATATGGGATGGTGTGTAGGGGTAAGGGGTAAGGTGTGCAGGCGAAGACAGGCAGATGGTGATATGCGCAGGGACCATGGGACAGCAGCCAGTCAAGAAGACACAGACGTTGTGAGTTTTTCTTTCTTTTATTGACCTTCCATGATGAGTTCAACCCAGGCACACTGCCCTGGGAACTCTTCTCTCTCTCTCTTAGCACTCAGCGCACTGAGCACTCTCACGCTGATTGCTCACTCGGGGACCACACACTGATTTTTTCTCACGCTGCGCGCCTCACTTATATACAGCTTTACTGGACCGCAAAGCCGGCAACGCAGCGCCGCAGGCAAAATGAGCCTCGCGAGACAGCAAATGATAAAATTTGTGCTATCTGTCGCAGCTTCTGTGTTGTCTAACTCGCCGTACATTCAAAGTAGTCCAAACATATTAGACATCGATGAAAACCTCAGAACCCAAGGAATAAAACACAATAAATCATATTTGACAATTTTGTGGCTGTGTAAAGTTATTGGCAATTAAAGTCCGAGAATGAACCCACTTTTAATGAGTTTACGTCATGTTTTCCTTTATTTCGATGAAAATACTTAACAGCATGAAATAATTTTGTGATGACTGAAAGCTGGCATTTCGCTCTTTTTATACATATAAATTTCATTATCCAAGATGCCGTCTGCGGGGAGAACTTTGTGTTTAAAATTTGATAGGAAACACAACTTGCCTTATCGTCACATGGCTGTCGCCATGTGCTTTTAACACGATTTTCGATAAAATGTTATTCCGTTGGAATGGTTCATCGGATGATAATTTTTATATATTTTCGGTTGCTTCTACCACCATAGAAACGAAGTTATTAAAAAGATTTCGATAGGAAAGTCCGAATTTCATAAAACAACAATTTAGATCAGAACGCCGAAAATGAACAAAGAAGGCGACTTCCTCAGGAGACCGGCGCCGTCAGTCATTTCGTATAGTCGCAAGCTTGTACAGAAAAGATCATAGCTATGCGATATACGAAGTGAGAGCTTATGGACTTTACTTTCAATGTGCATTCATGGATTCTTTGGATTCTCTCATACTTTTTGTGAAATCAAGAATTATTTACGGTTTGTTCGTCGAACAATTCAAAATGGCGCCAAGATTAATTCGGTCGAAATACCAGTTTTAGGAAAATATGGGCTTCTCAGTTCAACATGATTGAAACGAATAGAATACGTGAATTTTTGTGACTTTGGCGATGTATACACAACTATGTAGGTTCTGAGGTATTCATGATTTAAAGAATTTACACAATAAAAAAAAATGAGATTCACCAAGGGAGGTAAGGGGGAAGATAATTCATGAACAAAACATCTCGTGTGCGACAGGTGACCAAGAAACATGTACCGTTAGTACCCGGCTACATCCCCCCCTACTCTGTTACAACCAGCGTCCTTGCTGACACAAAAATGACATAAAATGACAGATTTATCAAGCAGGGGTATAACAAATGAATCACGGAAAAAAATGGAGCTTTAGCCATCAAGTCCCTAGAGGTATGGCTACTCTCGAAACAAAACACTAACATCAATGTATCAAAACATCAAAGCGTCAAAACATCTAGTCTCTCTCGTTGTTTGCATTCATGATTATTCCAACTACCAGGGACTTACTCTATAAGTAAAAGTTTCTGGAAGTCAGAAGATTCACATTGACTGAAATAAGTAGGCCTATATTGACTACTAGATGGACATGTATTTTAAACAAAAATTCCAAAAAGTCAAATACAAAATGACTACAAGGGATTCCTTTCATGAACAAAACACGTATGGGCACATAAGTGACTAAAATGGACTTGCTATTTATAACAAAATTCCAAGCGGTCAAACATCAGATATCATTAGGAAGAATGCATTAAAAACCCAAAGCACTGGGTAGGTATGAAGTGACAATAGTGGACTTATTATTTAAATAAAATTCCAAAATGTCGGATTCCGAAATGACTTAAAAGAATTTGTTATTTAAACAGAATTCAAAAAGTCAGACACCCAAAATGACTGGGACGACTGGTTCGATCCGTTCACCACATAGCACTGATCATAGGCTGATTTCATACAAACCACAGCCTTCACTAACTCATCTTAACTTCCTGATTCCCCTCTGCCAAGAATACAGTGAGATCTTTTCTGATAAGTGGACAGAATTTGGTCTTCAACGATCTCTTCCCTCAAAGATTCAAACGTTTGTTTAATGTTCCCTAACCTTATCCACTTATCAAGGAGAGCCCTAAGCCAATGAAGAAACTGTACGTGTGTCTCACCTGCTTTACGCACAGCTTCTCTGAACAATTTCCCGTATCTGTCAGCGGTTTTCTAATACCTGTGAAACTAAGCGTCGTGCACCGATTCATAATTCTTGTTTTTTTTTTTTTTTCCAAAGATAAGCAGAACAAAGCATCCCTAGCCCTAGGTGCTAGCAGCGCGGACAGATTTGTGGTCCACCGTTCTTCGGATAAGCCCTGATCTTTGGTAATCCTTTCCAATTGTGAAATGAAATCTTCTAAATAGTCCGGTTTATCATCAAACGTTGACATATTGATCAAGGGACTGATATGTAGTGCAAAGTTCTCTTGAGGACAGATCCTGCTCGCAGCGCCAGTTGTGATGGTGAAAAATAGGAAAGGGGTGTGCAGGCGAAGACAGGCAGGCCAGTGTGATATGCGAGGGGACCAAGGGACAGCACCAGTCAAGAAGACACAGACGATGTGGATGCGGCAGGGACGCAAGGGAACCTTTTATTGACCTTCCATGATTGACGCTTCCATGGATTATTTCATCCCAGGCACCCACGCCCTGGGCAAACTCTTCTCTCTCTCTCTCTTAGCACTCAGCGCACTGAGCACTCTCACGCCGATCCGCTCACGTTGGGGACCACTTCCCACGCACACCTCTGGGCGACACTCTGGGGAACACTCTCTTTGTGGCTGTGTAAAGTTATTGGCAATTAAAGTCCGAGAATGAACCCACTTAACAGCATGAAATAATTTTGTGATGACTGAAAAGCTGGCATATGTTTTGTAATGACTCGCTCTTTTTATACATATAAATTTCATTATCCAAGATGCCGTCTGCGGGGAGAACTTAAAATTTTGATAGGAAAACACAACTTGCCTTATCGTCACATGGCTGTCGCCATGTGCTTTTTAACACGATTTTTTCGATAAAATGTTATTCCTTTGGAATGGTTCATTGGATGATAATTTTTATATCTTTTCGGTTGCTTCTTCTACCATAGAGAACGAAGTTATTAAAAAGATTTCGATAGGAAAGTCCGAATTTCATAAAACAACAATTTAGATCAGAACGCCGACAATGAACAAAGAAGGCGACTCGCTCAGGAGACCCGGCGCCGTCAGTCATTTCGTATAGTCGCAAGCTTGTACAGAAAAGATCATAGCTATGCGATATACGAAGTGAGAGCTTATGGGACTTTACTTTCAATGTGCATTCATGGATTCTTTGGATTCTCTCATACTTTTTTGTGAAATCAAGAATTATTTACGGTTTGTTCGTCGAACAATTCAAAATGGCGCCAAGATTAATTCGGTCGAAATACCAGTTTTAGGAAAAATATGGGCTTCTCAGTTCAACATGATTGAAACGAATAGAATACTGAATTTTTGTGACTTTGGCGATGTATACACAACTATGTAGGTTCTGAGGTATTCATGATTTAAAGAATTTACACAATAAAAAAAATGAGATTCAACCAAGGGAGGTAAGGGGAAGATAACTCATGAACAAAACATCTCGTGTACGACGGGTGACCAAGAAACATGTACCGTTAGCACCCGGCTACATATACATGAACGATTAGCTTTGCACATTTGTGTACATTTTCAACCACTTCAGTTCCATTCATTTCTACATGATTTTTAAAGAAAACGAAATGTAACGCAGCATGGGAAAGAAGACAGAGAGTAAAGAAGTAAAAGAAAAAAACAAATAATTTTCCCTCATGGAAGGCCATCTGGTAGTTCCCACAACTGTTTATGATTTCCTCCTCTCCAACCCCCCACCCTCCAACAGGAGAAGACCTGACAGTGAGGGAACACTTGCCTGCCGTCACATAGGTATTGTCACCAACAGTGGGTTAACACTTGCCTGCCATCACTTAGGTATTGTCACCGACAGTGGGTTAACACTTGCCTGTGGTCACATAGGTATTGTCACCAACAGTGGAGGAACACTTGCCTGCCGCCACATAGGTATTGTCACACGACAGTGGGGGAACACTTGCCTGCCGTCACATAGGTATTGTCACCGACAGTGGGGGAACACTTGCCTGCTGTCACATAGGTATTGTCACCGACAGTGGGGGAACACTTGCCTGCCGTCACATAGGTATTGTCACCAACAGTGGGTTAACACTTGCCTGCCGTCACATAGGTATTGTCACCAACAGTGGGTTAACACTTGCCTGCCGTCACATAGGGTACTGTCACCGACAGTGGGGGAACACTTGCCTGCCGTCACATAGGTATTGTCACTGACAGTGGGTTAACACTTGCCTGCTGTCACATAGGTACTGTCACCATGGGGGAACACTTGCCTGCCGTCACATAGGTATTGTCCCGCGACAGTGGGTCAACAACACTTGCCTGCCGTCAGATAGGTATTGTCACCGACAGTGGGGGGACACTTGCCTGCCGTCACATAGATATTGTCACTGACAGTGGGTTAACACTTGCCTGCCGTCACATAGGTACTGTCACCGACAGTGGGGGAACACTTGCCTGCCGTCACATAGGCATTGTCACTGACAGTGGGGGAACACTTGCCTGTCATCACATAGGTATTGTCACTGACAGTGGGGGAACACTTGCCTGCCGTCACGAAGGTACTGTCACCAACAGTGGGGGAACACTTGCCTGCCGTCACGTAGGTACTGTCACCGACAGTGGGGGAACACTTGCCTGCCGTCACGTAGGTACTGTCACCGACAGTGGGGGAACACTTGCCTGCCGTCACGTAGGTATTGTCACTGACAGTGGGGGAACACTTGCCTGCTGTCACACAGGCATTGTCACTGACAGGGGGGAACACTTGCCTGCTGTCACACAGGCATTGTCACTGATGGTGGATTAACACTTGCCTGCCGCCACATGGAAGATGGCCACAGTGATTGGTTTGAAGTTGTCACCGGAGTAAGACAAGGTTGTATCCTCTCCCTCTCCTCTTTGCACTTGCTATTGACTGGGTTTTGAACACGCAACCCCAAGGAAAGGGAATCAAGTGGACAGAAGGAAACAGCCTCTCAGATCTGGATTTTGCTGATGACATTGCCCTTCTTGCAAGCACCACTCAAGATCTACAGGTGCTTGTAGACAATATCAGCAAGTTTCCAGGCAACATTAGCCTCATTATCAGTGCCAAAAAGGCTAAAAACATGCTTACCGGTAAACACCAAGAGCCAACAGACTTCTCATCGACCAAAACAAGTGGAAGAAGTAGAGAACTTCACATACCCAGGAAGCTCTATCAACAACGCCAGTGACCTCGACCATGAACTGAAGTGTCATACTGGGAAGGCAACATCAGCATTCAATCAGCTGAACAAAATATGGAACAGCAAGAAATTCTTCTTTGGAATCAAGCTGAAATTTTATAACTACAGTGTGATTTCAACGCCGTTATATGGCTGTGAAAACCTGGCAACTGAAAACCACACAGGAGAAGAAACTCATGCTTTTGATACTAAGTGCCTACGTAAGATCTTGGGCATCAAATGGTCAGACTTTATACCAAATGAAGACGTCAGGGAGAGGTCCAAACAGCTCCCCGTGTTAACTATCGTCTGCAGACGGTGCCTCCACTGGCTGGGTCTTGTCTTAAGATTACCCTCTTCAAGACCTGCAAACCAGGTCATTAAATGGACCCCAGCAGGCCAGAGAAAAAATGGACGACCCAGGATGAGCTGGTGACAGACAGTGGAGAGAGATCTCAGACTCGTTGACAGAGGATGGAGTGACACTACCAGACTGGCAGAGGACCGTGCACAGTGGCTCATACGTCGCAAAGACGCAGGAGCATCTAAGTCTAAGTGAGTGCCGTCACATAGGCATTGTCGCTGACTGTGGGTTAACAGGTGTCCCACTTGATGTCCAGTGTGTTCAGCCTGGTGTCAAGGGCTGTGCTAGCTTCAAGGCCTCTTGGCACTCCAAGTTTCCTGGCTACTTCACCAGCACTGCTTGGGTAAGGCGACACACGTGGAAACTGTTTTGTCCCCACATTCATAGCTGCCATCCATGCCAAGCACAGAGGGACTGATCTGCACACACACAGAGATCCATTCTTGGCCTTTTCATTAGTCGGTGTTCTCGTGTTTAGTGTGTGTGTTCACCAGCTCTGGAAGCCTGTGGCAGTGCTGGAATTGGGACACATGTTCAGAGCTGTCCTGCATGGATGGCTGCTGACAATGGAATGGTGTTCCAGCTGACAACTGGACCATGTTCAGGACTTCTTTTCCCTGGAAACCTATGATGCCTAGGTCCACAGGGATACCGTGATGACTGACCTAATCAGTCACACACACACAGAGGCGTGCAGATTTCTGAAAGTGCTTTTTTTTCTTCATTCAAATGAAGCCATTTGTGGACGAGTGAAAGTCAAAATATTTGCATGCTTTGTTCTTCAGTATCCTCAAACTGGTCTCTTAAGTTTTTAATCATTGGTCATTTCATTTTGCTGTCGGTGTTGCTTGTCAAACATTGTATTTTTCAGATAGTCATGTTTAGGATTCAAGTAGTTGTGGATTAACAGTTGTGATTTGTTGGACAAGTGCATTTAGCCTCGCTGCCAAACCTCCCCAGTTTTTTTCATGAAGTTCCTTATTGTAAAAGTCATTTGTGAAATCTTGAATTTGTGGGAAAAGGAAAGGTTGGAAGATGAGGGGCTATAAAACTGGATGATTAAATATCAAGTAGGGTCGCTTTCCATTTCAGACTGTAATGTAGGTTCTCTGAAAATACTTTTACCATGGTACCCATTACTGCATACCATTCTTTAATTCATACCCATTACTGCATACCATTCTTTAAGTCATACCCATTACTGCATACCGTTCTTCATTCATACGCATTACTGCATAACATTCTTTAAGTCATACCCATTACTGCATACCATTTTTCATTCATACCCATCATTGCATACCATTCTTTAAGTCATACCCATTACTGCATACCATTCTTTCATTCATTCATACCCATTACTGCATACCATTCTCTTTAAGTTATACCATTACTGCATACCATTCTTTAAGCCATTACCTTTACTGCATACCATTCTTTAAGTCATACCCCATTACTGCATACCATTCTTTCATTTCATTCCCATTACTGCATACCATTCTTTCATTCATACCCATTACTGCATACCACTCTTTAAGTCATATCCATTACTGCATACCATTCTTTAAGTCATACCCATTACTGCATACCATTCTTTCATTCACACCCATTACTGCATGCCATTCTTTCATTCATACCATTTACTGCATACCATTCTTTCAATCATACCCATTACTGCATACCACTCTTTTAGTCATATCTATTACTGCATACCATTCTTTAAGTCATACCCATTACTGCATACCATTCTTTCATTCACACCCATTACTGCATACCATTCTTTAAGTCATACCCATTACTGCATACCATTCTTTCATTCATACCCATTACTGCACACCATTCTCTAACTCTAACTCATACCATACCCATTACTGCATACCATTCTTTCATTCATACCCATTACTGCATACCATTCTTTCAGTCATACCCCATTACTGCATACTATTCTTTAGTCATATACCCATTACTGCATACCATTCTTTTAGTCATACCCATTACTGCATACCATTCTTTCATTCACACCCATTACTGCATACCATTCTTGAATTAATACCCCATTAATGCATACCATTCTTAATCATACCCATTACTGCATACCACTCTTTAAGTCATACCCATTACTGCATACCATTCTTTAAGTCATACCCCATTACTGCATACCATTCTTTCATTCACACCCATTACTGCATACCATTCTTTAAGTCATACCCATTACTGCATACCATTCTTCTCACATGCAAGTGCAAATACATGTACAAACACACTTGGAAAGGTTAGCTTTTCAACTTGGGTTCTTCATTCACTTGTCACAAAGTGAAAGAAGTTGATGCCAGTCTTGTACAATTTGCACTTGTGTTTTTGTCTAGGGGTGTGATGTTACTGGCTGCCATACAATGCATTGTATCATTATGAAGTAGATGTTTGTGTTAGTAAACTGCTAATTGCTGTACCAAGAATGAACCTATTTTCTGACCAGATGCTGCCGATATCCAGGTGTTCTCAGCTGATCCTCCGCTACTGATACAGTTCGCAGTGTCTCCAGTTGCTGCTGTGGACATCATTTGTGGCTTTTGTTGTCAGTTTTGGTTGCAGCTGTGAACATGTGTCACTTTATATGTCAGTTCTGGCTGCTGCGGTGAACAACATGTGTCACTTTGTTGTCAGTTTTGGCTGCTGCTGTGGAACATGTGTCACTTTTGTTGTCAGTTGGGCTGCTGCTGTGAACAACATGTGTCACTTTGTTGTCGGTTTGGCTGCTGGGGACAGTATGTGTGGATTTGTTGTCAGTTGTGGCTGCTGGGGACAATGTGTCACCTTGTTGTCATTTTTGGCTGCTGCTGGGGACAACATGTCCACTTTGTTGTCAGTTTGGCTGCTGCTGTGAACAACATGACACTTTGTTGTCAGTTTTGGCTGCTGCTGTGAACAACATGTGACTTTGACGTCAGTTGGGCTGCTGCTGTGAACAATATGTGTGGCTTTGTTGTCAGTTTAGCTGCTGGGGATAATATGTGTGACTTTGTTGTCAGTTTGGCTGCTGGGGACAAAATGTGTCACCTTGTCAGTTTGGCTGCTGCTGTGAACAACATGTGTGACTTTGTTGTCAGTTTGGCTGCTGCTGTGAACATGTCATTTTTTTGTCAGTTTGGCTGCTGCTGTGAACAACATGTTTGACTTTGTTGTCATTTGGGCTGCTGCTGTGAACAACATGTGTGACTTTGTTGTCAGTTTGGCTGCTGCTGTGAACATGTGTGACTTTGTTGTCAGTTGGGCTGCTGCTGTGAACGTGTGTCACTTTATTGTCAGTTTGACTAATGCTGTGAACATGTGCCACTTTGTTGTCAGTTTGGCTGCTGCTGTGAACAAGACGTGTGGCTTTGTTGTCAGTTTGGCTGCTGCAGACAAAATGCGTGGCTTTGTTGTCAGTTTGGCTGCTGGGGACAGTATGTGTCCATTTTGTTGTCAGTTTGGCTGCTGGGACAATATGTGTCACTTTGTTATCCATTTGGCTGCTGGGGACAATATGTGTCACTTTGTTATCAATTTGGCTGCTGGGGACAATATGTGTCACTTTGTTATCTCGTTGGCTGCTGGGGACATGTTGTGTTGTCTCGTTCATCATGTCTTTAGATGGATTCCCCCGTCTCCTCGACAAAAGTGGCAGTAAAGTCGCAGGTCCTCCAGTCCTCTGTAGAGCTTCTGGGCCACTGGTATTGGGTCGGGCCAGGTTTTTCTCTCGAAGCGCTTGTTGGAGCGGGCAGGACTGCAGCAGATGTTCTGTTGTCTGGCTGCCTGTTCTGCAGGGGCACTGCTCTGTGTTGCCGATGCGGAGTTTAGAGAATAGGTGGTGTTTCAGGCAGTTTTGGCCTGTCCTGAGCCTGAAGATGACTACCTGCTCTCGTTGAGTCAGCAGGTAGTACAGGTCTGCTCCGTTGTGGCGTGGATGCTGCTGCTGCTGCTGCACTCCACTTGTTCTGCAGCTTGGCCTTAATGATGGTCCTGGATTCGGTGTAGCTGGTAGATCTGTCCATCTGCTCCTTTGTAGTGCCCTCCATTGCCAGGGAGTCAGCAGTCTCATTGCTGAGCATGTAGCAGTGGGAGGGAATCCACTGCAGGGTGACTGTGTGACTTGTGCAGAGGGAGGAGAGAGATGAGGACAGATTGTTGAGCTCTGGATCTTTGTTGGACTGAAGGGGCCTGCAAGATGGACAGGGGGCGTCGGTCAGGAAGACAACGTTGTGGCTGGCGTAGGGGCTGACCTCGATGTGGGGTTGCTGCTGTTTTCAGGGCTTCTGCTTCAGCTCTGTAATTTGTTGAGTACAGGCCGGTAGCGATGCAGATCTTTCTTTCCTTCTCTGCCTCCTGAATATTGGACATAGACTCCTGCCCCTCCATTTTGAATGGCATCTGCTGCAGAGCCGTCGGTGTAGACAGATGAGTCCAGGACTCTCTGGGGAACTGGGTATGGAGGTGTTCAAGGTGAGGGACTTTCTTTCAGGGCCGCTTTGGGAATCTTTTGGGCCAACACCAGGGATGTTGCACTGGATGAGGGGGAGGGGTTCCTTCGTTCCAGGGAGGGATGGCAAGACACCAGGGTATCACTTGGGGTCATGGTCAAGGATATCCTGATGTTGCCGTTCTAGGATCCTGCTCTGGTGTACGAAGCTCCCTCTCTTCAGCCGTCCTTTTGTTGGCTGGGACAGTCTGTCTTTCATGGGGTGGCCTTGCAGCCTCTTGAACTTGGTAGCCTGGGTCAGGAGTTTGGCGTCTCTGCGGTCCTCAAGGGGCTGGAGCTCTGTGATGGTTTCAAGCTCCTGGATTGGCATAGACTTCATGGCTCCTGTGATGATACGGCAGCTTGATTTTGAATCTTGCTGACCATGCAGTCATGTCATACTCCAGCACTGGCCTGACTCTACCAGTGTACAGTCTCCTGAGGGTCGTGTTGTCTGCACCCCATGTTGTTCCCTGCCAGCTTCTTCATGAGGGCAAGGTGTACTTTTTGCTCTTAATTCTGTTTTCTCTTCTCTCTGCTTGCTTCTTCCTACGTCAGGCATTTGTCGAAGGTGACTCCCCCAGGTGCGTGGGGTTATTTTCAGCAGCCAGAGTTTGTCCATTGATGCTCAGGTTGGCCTTCTGTTCTTTGGTGAGAGGCTGAAAACAGTGTATGTGGTCTTCTTGTCGTTAATTGATTGTTACCAGCCACTGTTTTGTCCAGCGCTTTCGAGAACATTCAGCGCGCCTGCTGTAGCCTGTAGTTGGCAGTTGTGAGGTGCTCTTCTGAGCACCATAGGACAGATCGTTCTGCATAGATGGCTCCTTGGACTTTGCGTGGCACATCTCTGACGATGTCGTTGACAAAGACAAGGAATAGGTAGGGCTGAGGACACCTCCTTGAGGAATCCTCCTTCTCTCAGTGTCTTCTTCCGACTGTCTCTCTTTTTTCTGACATGACATCGGGCCGACTCCATTTTCAGGACTCCGGCCTTCCTATTTTTCAGGTACTGCGCGAGATCCATTGGTACATACAGCCAGTTTACACACACCACTTCTTTCTGGAGTTTTCCTAAGGAGTTTGCCCACGCAGCTGATGAGGCTGATGGGGGCGATAGCTGTCAGCCCTGTACTCTGTCTTTGGTTTGCCCATTCTTATGGATGGGCACCATATCAGCTTCTCGCCATCTTTTGTGGAACATGCCCTGTCTTTCCAGCTGTTAGCCATAATTGATACGACAGCCATCATCATAACCTGAAAAAAATGCCAAGGTGTGTGCTGGATGTGTTAGTGTTTGTGTGTGGAGGGGGGGGGG
>JADBJO010021738.1:0-29052 GCA_016801955.1 Conus betulinus
GAGCAACGAAGGGGCTGCACCGAGAGAAAAAGGAACCAAGTATCTGTAATCTGGGACAAAAGACACTATGGTATCAGCTGATGTTTCAAAGCAGTACGGATCAAGGAATTTTGCTAGAACAGATTAAATGTTTAGAAGAGAGCAGATCATCACAACAAATTATATAGAACAGAGAAGTACTGGATTTCGGATATAGCACTATAGTTTTCAAATCTGACGACAACTATGACGAAAAAACAGAACTTTTGAAGGGTATGATTACCTATCCAGCGAAGCAGCAGTGAACCCCTGTGAACAAAAATGCGAGAATAGACCAAAGGGTCCTCGTACGATGGTATTGACCGTTTAGTTTTTCCATTCTTCTTGGAAACAAATAGAAGAGTTTTAATCTATTCATCAAATGAGGCTTTATACAGAGAGATGTCGGTTTCTCTCAAAGATGCTAATAACGTGTTCTCCCCAATAACCGATAAACCAATAGAGTATTTTACAGACCTGAGATTACTTTCACTGCTACAACTCTTCGTACAATAGGTGCCACATCCCGATAGAACTAAGCTGTTTTCTGCAAACTATGCATACCCAGACAGGTTTTTATTCCAGGCCCGTTATATTCGAGATAATGCGACTCTGGTAGGGCTAATGGTTTTATCTGCGAAAATATGTCTCTTACCTGGCTCTACTAGTATCAATTGACTATGAGAAGGTGTTTGATAAACTGGGATAGATATGAATAAGATACTTAAAACTTTTTGATTTTCGAGGAAAGTATACCGCTCTGCTTTTTCGTCTGCATTATATACAGAACATAAGATTAATGCAATTGTGAATAGAAAGCTGTCTCAATAGTTTTTAAACCAAAGACGGGTGCCGTTCGGCGATCCCAGTTTGCCATCTATAGTTTGTTTGTGTGCAGAAATCTTAGCATGTAAAGTAGAATACGAAGAATAAAGGGCATTAAAATTACTGATATGATATTTAAACGACTCCAGCCAATTTGCAGATGACTACAGTGTTCGCATTAGAACGGGATGGATTAGTATGAAAATCTACAGAAACTCTTAAAGATTTGATTACATTCCAGGATAATAACAATATCAACAATTCTGTCTACATGGTTAAGAAAAACTCAGAATCGTGCAATATCTGCCCGAAACGATATGAAATGAAATCCACCAAAATATTCAGATACTAGTTCACCGAACGTTATCAAAAAATGGCAGAATACTCTCCACACAGAATTTTTTCCGACATTTCATAATTGGTTTTTCTTAAGTTTGGTCAAAGTTATATCACACCCCTAGCGGATTAAAGTACGGACGTCCTTGATTCTTTCAAAGCTCATATACTTGTCGGAGTCTGTCACCAAATTCTCTCCACATGAAACTCAATCAGCTTCAGAAATTACTGCTTTGAAAAAATGATATGGAATAAAAAAAAAACACTGCACACGATCAAAAGCAAATGGGCGTACATTCTGTTTGAAAAACTGGAGGTTTAGGTGCTCTACCTCTTTTACGCAAATATATACAATCTCTAACACTGACCTGGTTCAAAAGAACAGACACCACAATTCCACATGGAAAAAGAAAAAAACACTACCAGTTGCTGGGTGTCTTTTTTGTTTTTCTTTTCTTCCCAGTAACTAGACTTCATCTTGACGTCTACGACCTAGAAATTTCATCCAGTAAGAAAAAAAGTCATGAATTCTTTGGAAAGACCTTGTCGTCTCTCTTGTAGGCACTTGGCAGATCAGGTTTATCTTGTAAACGTCGAATGCAGGAGAGCAGAGACGGTGGTTCTGTAGTGACAACGGAAGAGGGGGTAAGCCGTTCTCCCCCCACGCTCCTCCCACTCCTCAACTCCACCCCTCTCCTCTCCTCTCCCCGACTCCCCCTCCCATCTCCTCTCTCGCTCCTCCCTCCCCGCTCGTCATATCTCTCATCCTCTCCCTTAACTTCAAAAGCTGGATAGCAAAGGAGATATCCTTTTGACAGAGTTGCCAGTAAGAATGGAGTTTTCCGATTTACAAAAAAAAAACGTTTTCTCGAAAAATATCGATATCACGTAAAATACTAGAGTATATGGGTTATATATAGGTCATCAATCAAAAATGTATTGAGAAGCTGCAAATATTAAAAAAAAAAAAAAAACAAAAAAAAAAAAAAAAAAAAAAAAAAAAAAAAAACAAAAAAAAAAAAAAAAATAAAAAAAAAAAAAAAACAAAAAAAAAAAAAACAAAAAACAAACAAAAAAATAAAAACTCAATACAAAAATAAAAAACAAAAAAAAAACAAAAAAAAAAAAAAAAAGAAAAAAAAAAAAAAAAAAAACAAAAAAAACAAACAAAAAAAAAAAAAAAAAAAAAAAAAAAAATAATAAGCAACCGAACATAACTCGTAATAATCATGCATCTGCCAAATTAATCTCTAGCGTCCAACAAGGGATCGAAACATATTCCACCATCTCTCGTGCAAATAAATAACAATATTTTGACATAAGCTCCTTCGCAACTGGAAGGTTAATAAAGATGTCCTAACAGACTGACTAACACAACATAGAAACAAATTCATAACGCACTTAAAGATTAATTGAAAATGGTCTCCATAGAATTTGTCACAATAGGGTGTCTTGATTATAAATTGTAATCTTAACAAGGATTGAGAATTCTTACCCATTCGATCCGTGTACATTTTGCGAACCTAACACTGATTCAATTCAACACTCACTCTGTGGCAGTACCAGTTCACGAACTTTTCGGGGGGGGGGGGTGGGGGGGGGGGGGGTGTGAGAACTCTAAAAAACAAAGAAACATTAAAGTAAGAGATGTAAACACTCTCTGCACAGAATGTTCTTAGCTATGTAGCTGGTTCATTTGGCGCTATGAAACATACAGAATACTGATAAAGTTCTTGAAAACATCTGATTTTCTATGGGCTAACCCCTGTATGTGCAGATAGATACTAATGAAGCCTACTGTCCCAAGACATGCTTGGAGAACTTAATTACATATGTTACAGTTGATACAACATATGCATTGTCAGAAAATGAAATACAATGGACATTTTGATAATGAAAACTAGCTTCTATGCTACAACGGACTGAGTTAGATCGACGGAAAAACCAAAATGAACGAGTCAATAAGCGTGGTCGATGTTTAATAACTTAGCCTAATGCAATTTAGAAATATGTTTTTTCATATGTCAAAAAAATTCTTAATCTAACCACTTTACCCTATCTTGGCTCAGGATACTTGATTCTAGGATTAACCGAGTGCCTCTTTACCGAAACGGTTTGTATGTTTTGAGTTTGCCTTTTTCCTCTCATTCTCTTCGTTTACTGATTGATGGAACTATCTGATTGTTTCGAAGTGTGTATATATGTGTTTCCCTAATTCGCTAAAGTGTCCACTCCCGGTGTGGATACTCATTTGTAATGAGGTTTCTTTGATTCTGCCTGTTGTAATAATGTTGGGAAACCATTGTAAAAAAAAGAACAAGATAGTAATGAAGTAATATAGTCGTAGTAGTTTTGCTGTGATGGCGTAGTAGAGTAGTAGTAGTAGTAGTAAGTCGTTCAGTAGCTAGGTGAGTGTAGTGTCGTAGCTATTAGTAGTACGTAGTTGCAGGGTACGCGCAGATCAGTGACATACAAAATTCGTACATATCTTCATAGATTATAAATAAGAGGTGATGAACACCTAAACATTAAGAACACCCAGAACACACGCACGCGCACCTCGCACTCACCACACACCACACATACCGCGCGCGCCCCGCGAGCGCGATCAACACGTCGTACGCCCACATCCGCCACGCTACTCACCTATACACAGTATCAAAGTCTTTGCCTTGCACAGCAAGGCGACATGCACCTCTTCAAAAGCCTCATCTGGTATGCTCCAGCTTCGCACGCTGTCACTGAGCCCACGGGAGCAGTCATTCTTACTTTCCTCACCTGCTTCATCAGCGGTCACGTTACATGTACACTCAGTCGTCCCAGCTCGTCTCCGTTCGACGTCCTTCCTGTTCCATGCTCAGACCTGATCTCTTTCAGAAAGGTGATTATCAGACGCACATGCCTCTGCCAAAACCGTTTCAGTTCCGTACTTCTTCTCCAAGTGTTTTTCAATGAATTGTGTACTCTTACCCAGGTTTTTTTTTTTGTTTTTCTCTTTCACTCATACAGTCCCATTGCTCCCATCTTTTCACAATCGTGTTTTTTTTCCAGTGAAGGGGGATTCCTCTCAACACAGATGTGCGGCCGATTCTCTGCAATAAGCGAACCACTCTCGATATAGAGTTTTTCTGGGTGATTAGAATAAGATCTCAAATCCAGTGTTTGTAAAATCTGCGGAGGCCTTCCGGACGCAATATCGTAGGACACATAGGCGGCTGACACATATCACTGAGGATACATAGCTAAGGGTAAGAGAAACCTAGTCATATAGCAATGCAAACGGATATCTAGCTAGGACCACAGTGACCATGCCAGGTGCTGGCGTCGACAATCTCATCTGTTCGACTTTATTCAAAAAACGTGAAAGAGAGGTGTTGCTTTTTGGGAAAGTATTCACTTCCCGTAAGGTGATAGTTGACTTATGGTCGTACTCAGTAGGAAGGTGCGTTGGTCTTCACATCTGTCTGCTCTGCATTTCGTTCTACTTTCTTTTACTGCAGGATCACAGAGAACACCGTCATAGCATTTTTATATTTCCCATGTAAACACCTCCAGCACTCTGTGTTACTCGACCAGTCTCCAGGGTGCATCATTCTTGAAAAGCTCTGTCAATCCACAATCCCCCATTTTCATCCTTCTGCCGACGATACAAAAGTACGTGCTTCGCGAAGCGGCCCTACGACCGCTGACTCTGTGTACGTATGTCTGTCCCTGCGTCTGTCTGCCTCCGGTCACTGGCGCTCTTCCGTTCGTCTTCGATGCGTTCTCCGTCGCCTAGCTACCCTCTCCTCCTCTCCTCTCTCTCTCTGCTCCTCTCCTCCCCTCCCTAGCCTCTCCGGCGCCTCTCTCTCTCTCTCCTCTTCTCAGAGGGGCTCTACTTCCGCTTGCAGAAGTAAAACAGCTGGCGGGAAGCGGAGCTCCATATCTTTTATGTGAAGTGTGATTGTATGAGCTGCATTCATTTCTGGTTGGTTTGTGACTGTGTTTAACACAAATGGCCAACAACACTCTCTAAGTTCTTGCTCCGACTACGTTTGTTTACGGGGGGGGGGCCCTCCCGGGGGGGGTCGCTCTCGAAGACGACTTTCTGTCTGTTTTTCCCTCTATTCATGATTGTCTGTGCATTTCAGAAAAAGGCTGCATATTTATCGAACTCATTAAGATTCGGACAGCGTTGCAGATTCGTGAAAAAACGGTTTGGCTTCTCTCCTCTTTTCTCCTTCTCGGTCCATTTACTACCATTCAGGTGTCGTGCACCTTAGAACTGACTCCCGCGACCTACCTCCCAACGTCAAGGCGGACCAGGTCGGCGAACGAGACTGAAGACTGCCAGGTGAGACATCAGCTACACCCACCCTCTCCCCCTGTTGTGCTGTCCTGATCCCGCCCTGCTGAAGGATGTCAGACATGCATGCACCAATCTGGAGTATGAAAACTGTGGTCATTCCCTGTTGATGTTGAAGAGATGAAAGAGGACATCGAAAGAAGTGAAAAGGAGACCGTGTGTAAGGGCATCGCTGAGTGACTGTGTCTTGTCTTTAAGACCATCTAAAAGTGAGCTAAATAACTGTTAAGAATGAGAAGCTGCCCGGGGAGACGCTCTGCTGGGACCTCCCCTTGGAATGGACGGCTGAGCAAGGGTGTATGTTGTGGTAGATTCCACGCTCTAGCGGCCCAGCACGATTCTGGGGCAGGGGACAAAAAAAAGATAACAACGGCTGGGCCTTCAATGACATCCCCATTTAACGGGCAGCGCACAACACCCAAGCATGTGTCAGTGAGGGATGTCTAGTTCACAAGATCTCGCATCACCGATAAATCGAGTCGGTCCCCCAGTGACACGCGCATTTTGACAGACTTCATCGGTTTAAATCCAGGAACTGCGAAGACTCCCCCAGCAAGGTGGCTCTGAACATTCTACAAGTGTAAAGGAATAGACTCCGTGGTGCTTGGCCAGCGCGTACAAGTTGAACAGCCTTCCGGACTATGTGTAGTAGGGGAGAGGACTTCCCTCAGCGCGTGCAGAGAAATTGTGAGGGAAATAAGGTTTGGGGATGGGGGGAACAAAAATCGCCAGTGGAATCGGTTCGGCAACCTAACGCTGCCTAAAAATTGTCAAAAAAAAATTTGCGTTTCAACGGTTTTTCTCAGTCTAATAATTGAGAGTGTTTAGGAATCGTTCAATTGGTGTGTTTTGGGTGTGCCCAAACGGCAGCTTAACACGTAACTTAGGGAACGGGCCGCGGATAAGCGTCGTACATATGTACTAAATGCAAACCTACCTGCAGGATTTACGTACTAAACTGCTGAAATGGGAGGGTTTTGTTTGAGAAAAAATCAAAGTATTGAACGGACCAGTAGTTCATGAATGCTCCTGAAGAAAAAATTCACATGTAGTAGAGTTGGCGGCTTGTGTGATACCCTTGTGTCAGTTGGGGCAAAGATACTGTAGCCTGTGGTTCACACACAGGCACAGGTGTACGTCATTATAAGTGAGGTACAAACCATCAGTAAACTCAGCAATTCGTTAACCATCAAAATAAATTGTATAACACTTATATTACTGATAATGAAAATGTTTGTTGACTTCATCAACTGTTTCTTAAAAAACTTGTTTCTCTGATAAGGTCTGATTACATGTCACTGATGGTAGCCTTTTCTTCCATTTCTTTTGCTTCGCAATTATCGAAACAACGGGATTTTCTCCTCATATTCGGGTGCTATGTAAGAATGTTAAGGTCTCTATAAAGAAAGGGCCAGTACAATATAACGGAGATCGAATGTGCCAATCTCTTCGTGTTTCTTCCTTCTTGTTTGCACTGGAAATGTTAGCGGCCTGCTTTCAAAAGAATTGCCGGATTGAAAGGAGTTGGTAATTCTAGGCACATTATTTTGAATCTTGTATGTCTTTGTTGGAACACATTTTGTGGAAGTTGGAAGACGTTCAATGCAAACTATTTAAGGAATAGTACACATTATTTTGTAACCTACTTTGTGCTGTTACTTTTTTCTATCAGACAAGGAAGGCGCTCAGGTGGCGTTTGAAGCCTTTGGTCCAAAAGGGCTACTTTTCCCTTATGTTTACAAGAACGTGCTACACTGATAACAAAAAAAAAACGGATCTGTGTTTACGATCTGTACAAATCCTTCATGGATTCGGTCAAAAAGATGGTTTTGTATGTTTGTTAACCATACTATTTCACCGACATATTACCGTATCATTCTTCTCTAAAAACAAATAAAAATATTTGATATTGGGCGCGCCATCTAATCTAGCCCACAAGAGACTGGTTTTGATGGTACTTACTTTTCTACTGCCGCGACAACCAGGTGTTTTTTTATTGTCATAGCTGTGAAGAAAGTAAACAGCAGAAACTCTGATGTTTAAATGAATTTTTTCTGAAAGGCCACATGGAAGTAAGTAGTGAGTAATTTTCAAGCAAAAATGAGTAGGTGTCAGAAGATGAGTGACAGACTGCTCTGCAGGCGAATGAAAGGTGTACACAGACAGCGGAATGTTTATCCAAAATAAGCTTGTGTAGGGTTCCTTCAAAGAGTCCTTCGTAAGAGACATATAAGCCGAGGGCACTGTCCCGTGAGGAGTGTGAACGGACGCGTAACATCTCTTGCACACATGCACTCCTCTCCCATCACCACTTTCTAAAGAGAAGGCCAGTTTTGCGCCGTTTGGCATGTTCTGACAGTTACAACATATCACGACCCTGCGTGACAATCATGGCAAAGATTAAGCGAAGTAAGGAAACCGGACTGAACGATCGTTGGACCAATACTGCTGGATGACATAGGATACGTCCGAAGAAGCCTTCATCTCGTAGCTCTTCACCTCCGCACTACCCGGCTAGGCAGCCCACCTTGTTGCTACTTTTTCGATTGTAACGCTTGAGCTTGGCTCTTCTTCCTCTAGCCTAGAATTCCCACGTGCTCTATCGTATTCTCAATAATAATAACGCGTGGGTTGTTTCTCTATCGTACCCTAAACTGGCCGTAGTTAATCGTGCGTGCCCCGTCAAGTCATCTTTCACCTTCCAATATCCGTATCGTCAAAGTTGTCTAACAGTGTCGGATCTGATTTCTTATTCTCTAACTCCTGACTTCATTGCTTTTCGCTCCTTGTCGATATTTCTGTTCTCTGGATCCTCTTGCAACTATAAGTGACTGAATTGAGTCTGATACCACTTTTTCTTCTCTCTTGAGTTTAACATCAAATAACGGTCTAAACACGGAAATTAGGAATATAATAAACATAACAGCACTCGATCTTTCTTATTGAAAAATCTCAGCATGGCATATTAAACGCTCTGCCACGACGCTCTTTCTCGATTTCTCATTAGCAATCCTACCTTATCATCTATTGTTCATACTTGGTCTTTCCGATGCGTTTTCCCAGTTCGGTTTTCTTTTTTTGCTGGTCTATGTCACAACCCGCGGTGTTTCCTCCATGTGAAATCTACAATCGTCGACGTCCAGTCCAATCTTCATCATGCAACCGACTTACTCTTACTTGTCTCAGAAACGGCGCTCCATCTTGTCTGACGCCTACGATCTTATCATAGCCGAGTTCATTCTCGTTGTGTGAATTAGCAACAACACGCTGTCTCTATAGTTCTTCCCAATGCTATGCATCAGGCTCCTACAGCTAAATCGGACATTGCGGTGTTACAGTCCAAATAAAGCCGCCCCCTCCTCACTGTCGTAAGTATATCCAGGCTCGGTCTCTTCCGTTACACTCGTAGCTTTCGTCAATTCCTTCACTCCCCCCTCGGAGCGATAATTCGCTTTTGGGTGGAGTTTCCCACGGATGCTTTTTGTTCTCGTTTTTTTCTGCTTTATTTGTCCTTCGTTTAGTCTTCTCTTCTCTCTTGCTCTTCTTGTTTCTGTTTTCTGCCAAACACAACCCTCTTCACGTTCTACGACGAGCTCAGTGACAACATTCACCAATCTCAATACTTCAATCTCCCTAACCTCCCCTTCCCCTTATGCCTGTACATCGACCGGTTCTTAAGAGAACTAAGGGAACTGTTTTGTGGGCGTGTTAATCTGCGTTCTAGCTCCCTCCCCTCCAGCGTCCGCCTCCAACGCGGTCATCTCTCTCTCCCCCTCCTCTCTCCCTCTCTCTCTCTACCTCTATCCTCTCTCCACGAGCATAGCTCAGGAACTCGTCAAGAAAATTCTCCGTCCGCTGCTACTACTCTACCTCCAGTACTCACAGTCTGTCACCTCCTCTTCACCTGCGCCTTACACTCCTGCTCCCTGTTCGGCTCGTCTTCTCGCCATAGCCCAAATTCCGCCTACGCATCACGGCGGGTGACATTGTCGCTCATAACCGACCATTCCGCGACTGGAGTCACACGGTGATTATCGATCCAATTCCTCCTAATCGCTTCTCTATAAGGAGCTGGACCCGTCCTATCACGTCGTCGCCTGAGTTCTTCCTCCTGGTCCAAGAAGAACTCTCTAAGGACAAGTTAGGGGGGGGGGGTGGGTCAACAAATGATCGGCCACCGTCTCCGCATCCAATATACGGTTCAAACTCAGGAATAGACCAGTCCCATCTCACTGATCTCAGTGGAGCACAATCTAGCGATCACATCTGTCTTGGCTACATGTTCAGAGGTCTCTCGTCAGAAGTGACGAATTCGAGACATCGGTGACGACTTCCAAGAACTCTTGTAGACCATTTCGGCGTTTTCAAAACTCAGACTCTTTGCTCGAAAGACGTAGATCAATAGAACGCAAGCCACTGATCGGCCTCATTGAAAAGGCTGAAGACTCATCGAATCGCCCGGATCCAGTAACTCCCTTGCTTCGAAGTGACGGACCATCTCTCTTGCCCTCTTCCTCAAGTGCGCCACTCCGAACTCCACAATCCACCTCATCTCCTCAGGCCCAGTCTCCCGCTGCGCGACGTACTCTAGCGATCAACGTGACACCCCCCTCCTCTGCTACCCCTCTCCCTCGGACCTCTCTCCCCTTCGCCAGATCAAGCTTCCCTTTACTTCTCCCTTCCCCTCTCTCCTTCTCTGCCATCCCCCGGAGTGACGGGCATTGAGAGCCACGCTGGTGTCGGTGACAAACTCTATAACACGAATGACGGTGTGTCACAATCACCCATCGAAGCCTCTTATCGTGAAGAGTTTCGACAAGCACACGGAGCACACACGGTCATCGTGCGATCTCCAACGCTCACACGTGTCCGACGAGGCACACACACGCTACGTCTGGCCGGGCGCACAGTCGCCTAGCAACTTGCAGCTCGCACGCAGACCGAGTTTCTCCATTAAACAGTGGTGGAGGGGACATAGCCCAGGAGTGCTGGTACTCGGCGGCCGACCAACTCTCAACCTCTCCTTTTTCCCATTCAGAATCTTCCCCCCCCGCTCTACCTGGGATAGAAGACAGTCACACGGGGGACATGAGCCAGGAGGAGGATACAGCGCGGTAATGCCTGAGGCGGTCCGCAGGTCGTACACCTAGCATCCGACACCAGGCTACCCCTTGCAGGTGTCCAGTCTTTGTCGCGGCCTCCTTCACACCAGGACACCATGCTGGTCGCCCCGGACTGGGACCTGGTGCTGATTGACCGACCGGGATCCCAGCCTTCGACCTCTGCCCAACCATGCATCATGACGATCCGCGGGATGCCCAGCCCCTGGACCTTGACCACCTGCCGAGGAGCGCAGCACCATGTACGGCACGCAGACCTGGCAACCGTCTCATCACATCACGCTCTGGGGTGGTCGGGGCAAACAGCCAGAGTCCGTCAAGTTGTGTGTGTGTGTGTGAAGGTGGGAGGGGGGGGGGGGGGTAAAACTTGACGTAACCAGACGTAGGGCAGGGATGTGGGGGACGGGGCCAAAAAGTGTGACAAACAATCACCAGCAAATGACAAGACATTAAGTGAAGACAGACCAGCACCAGTAAGTAAAAAGACATGAAGTGAGGACAGACCAGGGCCCCCCTGGGGGGCAGTGGGACAAGACATTAAGAAAGAAATGGGGATCCCAGCAAGACTGTTGTCATGGGCTTATTGAGAGCCTCGTGGCAAGACTTCCGGAACAGGGCTTTGTGGCTTATAGCGTACAACGTGACATTGCTTGTCGTCCGGGGGTGGGAAACATTCACTGATAACACTGATCATCTATCTAATTATTTTCCTGTATATGATATTTCCTGACTCCGCCCACAAACTGTTGATCGTGGGAAAATGTCAGGAGTTGTGTTGGTGGTCCTAGTAAGCAAAAACACCGGGCGAAAATAGTGAAACACATTTCTATGGCTTTTCACCATATCTTTGTTTCAGATGTTCAGGCGCAGCACCACATGATTTGGTGCGAACAATGAAATGTCATAGTGAGTTGTACGGTACATTCACCATCAAAAGAATCGCCATACTATAAACGTCCAGAAACGAAAAATGGGCATCATAAATTGAGACTTTTTTGATTATCACAGTTGATTAAAACTGTCGCTGGCACACACTACACTATCATATTTTTATTATTATTATTATTATTATCTATCGCAACGCGGCTTCTCTCAAGAGTCGGCCTTTCCTCTGAATCTGAGGTAGGCAGTGAACCGTGCCAACTCTAGTGCTGTAAGTGCATCTACGTGTCAAAGAACAGGGGGAATTTTCTTCGTCATAACAATGATGCAACTGCCGTATACAATTAACTCATAGAAATTCACTATACAAAACAGCAAGCAATCAAGCGCGCGCACTTACACACACACACACACACGCACGCACTCACGCACGCACGCACGCACGAACTCACGCACGCGCGCACACACCACACACACACACACACACGTACACACGCTCGACACACGAGCTCCACCTCCCACCTCCAGATATTTAAGGTATATTTAGAGTTTCTCCCAGAATAGACAGAAATAAAGTGAGAATAAGGGAGTTCTCCCAAAGTATTCAAGTGCATGCTTTATAGACTTAAAGGAAGCTAAAGAAATGCAATTAAAGTAAATGGTTCTTCGCACTGTCCCCTTCGCTAGATTCCAGCTCCTTCATATTTAATCGACGTTTTTTTGTTTTACGTGCAAACGGTCTAGTATCATGAAATGTGAAATGACGATATCTAATGAAAACAAGGGGAAAATTATCATATTCAGTATTTTCCAGAGAAATGGGGGAACTGTTGATTTCAAACATATTTTGCAATAAAGAAAAAACAACGCAGATTCTTAATGTATTGAAAAAACATTACAAATCAGCAGATGTATTTTGTAATATTGTGTACTCTTAAGTTTCAGTTAATGTTTCTGGACGCCATTTGAAATATGCAGCCATAAAGAAAATAAACAGAGTTAATCTGTCGGCACAAAAGATCTATTTCCGTACGTCCCAAACAAGGCCATTACACAGTCCGTTTGCTGACAACTATGTCATAATTCAATGCACCTACACACCACGATGAAAGTTACAGAAGACTTTACGAATCTAAGAACAATAGTCATTTATGCACTCCACGAAGGCTGATGAGGTGCAGTTTTCATTGTTTGAATAAGAAATGGCATTATGTATAATACGAATAAAATCGATCTAAAATGAGAACAGTTCATCTTGTCTTGAGACCTTATATGTGATCTGTCTTTCGAATTGCATGCCTTTGTGTCTTTTTTTTTTTATTCCAGTTACGTAGCATTTTACTATAAATCTCCTACAAACTACGCTCCACGACTGGAAATTGGTGTCCGCGACCCAAACATCACAAGTCCGTTGACAATGAACGACCTCCCTACAGACTTCCGTGCAGAGATCTCAGAGAAATGTGGCGTCGCCGCTGTCAACGACTCGTTCTACCCAACGAAGTTTGCGCTTGGAAATTTGTGTCAGATTTAAAACAAAGTTTTTATTCCCCTGTCCATTGATTTTATGAACCGAGGAGATGTTTAATTGAAATCCAATTCCTTTATATGAATGTATGTCATATGTGAGAAAATGGGTAATGTGACTAAATTATTGTTTGTTTTGCTGTGAATGTGTGTGACCACAAATTAATTTCTCAAATTGAGATAATAAAGTTTTACTTTGCTTTTTTAAATGTCCCTTAAAGCAGCCTCCAAATGATGTAAATGTTGGATAGATGTAAAAGCCACATTCTGTGTTAGAAGATACCTTTGGCACAAATCATTTTGAAAAAAAAAAAAATTCAGAGGGATCAAAAAAAATTACCTGGAGGTGTTGAAATGTCATTAACCTATAAAATTTTCATCGTGCAAGTATTTCCGTGGTTACTACATAAAGGGGGAGCTTTCTGTGATGTGTTGGAAAGTATCTAAAATAATACAGTGTATGGAATAGGTTTCTTTCCACTTTAACACTACGAAGCTCTGAGACCATGGAAAACTATTTCCCCGAAATGGCGAGGACATTGTACACAGACTGACGCAGTCAAGTGGGACGTGTTGGAAACAAAGCCGCTGAAGGTGACGTTGATTCTTTTGGTGGTGGAGGGTCACGACACATGCTGGTGTTGTAGCTGAAGAACGGGGAATAAAGAGGCCATCCTGCCAGGAAGGGCCATCATATGGTTTTTTCTGCCCCGACCGGCTCCTACCCAGAGTTTGAGTTTGCTGCGGGCTCAGTTGGGAAGACTGGGACCACACAGTCGAGTTTCATCCACTTAATGGATGCGTTTCTGAGAGTGTTGCTCAAATTTCCTGACCAACACTGCAGGTGTCTGTATCTCTCGGGCCTGGTTGACGCCGGGATATATTATGAAAGGAGCGCGTAGAGTACAGCCCTGTCATGTAGTCTCAGACCGAAATGGAAATCCGTAGCATCATCTTAATCATCCTCATTCTCATCGATCAGCAAAAAAAAAAAAAAAGTCTCAAATTCTGTGGCCCCCTTCATGCCCTGCTCTCATGTGACCTCAATTTCGATGTCCTCTCCACGTCTGTGGCCTTGGTTTGGTTCCGTCCGGGTCACCGGTATCGGCGAGTCCATGGGGGCTGTCGTTGGACGACGTGTGTGGCGCCCTCCGGAGGGAGAGCTCACTCACGCCGGCTCCGCGACTAAGCAATTATTGTCGTCAGTAGGGGGCTTAGTAGGTGTGTCCTGCGTATGTTAGATCAGAACAGGCGCCACTGAACACCACTGAAGTGACTCGGCAGCAGTGCAGTGTCTCCTCCGGTGGGTTGCCTCTTTGACATTGACTGCTCCCTGTGGATTGCCGGTGCCGGGCTGTGGCGGGGCCGACCGGGCTGTGGCTGTGGACGGGGTGTCGGAATGAGCGTCGTGGGTGCACTTATCATGATTGTAGGCAGAGTATACAACCTCTGTCATGTAGTCTCGGACCGGCATTCTCTGATTTAGTTTTGTCTCCATCATTCTCATCCTCCGTAATCGGCATAACAAGAATATGGAATTCGGTGACCCATCATGTCCCGACCTCAACGTGATTTCAGTTCTGATTTTCTCTCCTCGTCTTGGCCCATTTGCAAGTTCGTGTCAAGGCAGCCTGCCTTGGTCGGTTCATTGGAACTATGGACCTGGTGTGGCTCTCCGGAAGGGGGAGGATAGCTCACGTGGGTTTTGAGATAAAGAAGTAATTGTTGTCACTAGACTGCTTGGTAGGTGGTGCCCTGCATATGTGGCATCAGAACATTCACCACTGAGCACTACCCAAGTGACTTGCCAACAGTGCAGTGTCTCTTGCTGGGGTTGCTTTAGCACAGCTTGATTGTTGGCTGCTTCCTATGAATTGATGTGCCTGGTCTGCAATAGGAAAAAAACAAGCTGTAGCTGTGTACGGGAAAATAAGTGGGAAAGGAGTAATGCCACTGCAGTGATACTGTAGATCACACACACGCACACACACGCGCGCGCGTGCGCGCGCACACAGGCACGCACGCACGCACGCACACAGAGAGAGAGAGAGGTTTGTAAATTGGTAGTTCTAATGACTGCTCACTACATCTTACACTCTTGCTTTTGTTGACTCGTTTTCGAATTGGTTTAGAACAAGTAAACAAAACCCAAACCAAATTAAACAAACAAAACAGAATCCGTGATCAGCTGCACCTCTTCATGCAAACTATTAATTATGTTTGATGGTATTAGGCCCTATATTTCATTGATTCATCACAATTTAGTCTTACTGCAGACGCGCAATATCTTATACTTTACGGTCGTTCGAATGATTGCGTGGTTTATTTTGCAGCTATAGTAAGAACACTCGGAGTACATATCTGACGGTCAAACAGGGAACTGTGTGTATCGGCATTTCCCGAAGTAAAAAGGGACGCACAGCTACATGTGGGGACAGTGCTTATTTGAATTTGTGACAAAATAAGGGACACAGTGTGCAGTTAGTGTACGGTCAAGTTAGCCCCCCCCCCCCCCATCCCCATCCACACCCCCTACCACCACCACCCCCATCCCCATCCACACCCCCTACCCCCCCCCCCCCAAAAAAAAAAAAAAAAAAAAAAAAAAAGAAAGAAAGAAAGAAAAGCAATACAGAGAGATATGATGCCCGCTAATGAATGACAGAACTTGTAAGGCTGATAGGCTCAAAAGAGGGAGGATTAAATAGCAGACAGATGCATAGACTGATTTACAACTGGTTGTGTCCATCCAATGAATGGTAGATTCCTGACCCTTCCCACATATGTCAGGAGTCTGTCAGTTGTGGTGCAGGGTTCTCTCACCAATCTGCAGATTGACTCGTCTTTCTAAAAGGGTGGAGTTTCAAACTGGAGCGACCGAGGGCGGAGAATGAAGCAACTTAGAATAGAATGAGGGGGGGGGGGGGGGGGTAGTCACCGCCAAGGACATCGACAAACAAAGCACAGGACCAGACACATGAGGTGGAGTTACACATATTGACAACCAAAGGGAATCTTCGAAGAGCTGAGTCTGCTGTTTGAGTGCAGGAAAGTTGAGTGCGGGAAAGTTGAAGGCAAAAAAAAAAGTCTCTCTCTCTCTCTCTCTCTCTCTCTCTCTCTCTCTCTCTCTCAGGGAGGATTAGGAGTGAGGAAGGGGGAGAAGTGTTAGAAAGAACGCACCGCATGAACTGCACGACCCATGCAACCGAAAACTGCTCACGCTTGTGGGGCATCTGTCACACCTGTTAAACATAGCCACAGGCATAGAAACACGATGGATGGAACCAACCAGCAGCTGACGGCACGGTGGCTTGAAAAACAGAGCCCCATGGGCAATGTTGCCATAGCAGACCCTTACCTCGCTTGCTTTTGGTCATCTGTCAAAGGCACATACCAAGTAATACTCGGGAACACGAGCTAGTTAGAAGTTTGCCGTGTTTCATGGCTCAGAAGAAGGCAACCGATGAACATGACGCGGATCTTTAATAGTTGACAGCGTGCAGAGTGCACTCGACTGATAGGCTACTTTAAATGTAAATATACTGCTCATTTATTTTAAAAATTAAAATAATACATCAAACGCAAATGTATATATTGTTAACTTTGAATTATTTTGGAAACAGTTCAGCACCATATCAAACGCAAATGTATATATCATTAACTTTGAATTATTTTGTAAATGGTTCAACACCAATTTTATTGCCTTATTCCAGCTACTACTGACAGGGTTTGGTTTGTAAGCACAGCAATCGTCCATTGCGGGGGGGATAAGAAAGGACTTTCAATTCAATATTCCTTGGAGACAGTCCACTGCTATTCCACACATAACAATACCAACCATTCCAATCACACTACATAGACCACATTCAGATAAAGGGCGACGAATAGCACAAGTCAACGTTCAACTGAAGAAAAAGAAGTTTGTTTTTGTTTGTAACTTGATGTTGTCTTTGACAGAAACTTCATGCCAGGAATATTCATTTTTCATGCACACCAGCAAAAGACGGAATGACTTCGCACATTGACGTACTGGAGTTCAAATGGATCTCTCAGGTTCTTTCAGTGCTTTTGTACAGTTTTAATGTAAAGATATCATGTGACTTATTAAACATTTACAAGCCGTTACACACACACACACACACACACACACACACACACACACACACACACACACATATATATATATATATATATACACACACACACACACACACACACACACACACACACACACACACACACAAGCGCGCGCGCACGCCCGCACATACACTGAATTGAGAGAGAGAGAGAGAGAGAGAGAGAGAGAGAGAGAGAGAGAGAGAGAGAGAGTGAGTGAACGAAAGAGAGTGAGAGACAGAGATAGAGAGGCAGACATACAGACAGAAAGACGTAAGCTTACATTTATTTCCTTGCACATACATATAGAATCACTCATTGATAAAATTACCTCAAGAGTTACAAATTTGCTGCAACAATGTATACGCAATATACATACAATCCACTCGCTGGGTAGGAGCTAGACAGAGATGAATAACATGTCTTAGAATGGTAAACAACTTAAATATGGGTTCAAGTCTACTGTGGTAACTTGTTTTCAGGGAAGCTGCAGGGCAACCCACGATAACACATGCTGCATCCTGGATATATTCCTCAACTTGCACCATCATTGTCAAAGTGTCAGAACTCCGCATTCTCAGCAAGGATGCATTTCTGTTTTCACAAACCCTTCAGACACCTGCAGTAAAACTGGGTTTGCATTTCCCTTTTTTTTTTAAACGAGCATCGTATAAAAAGTACATCTGAAATCGTTCAGATAGACACAGGCATGTCTCAGTTCATGAGCGCGCATTTTAAGCCGTCAGTTTCCTCTCTATTCGAATTACATCCTTTAGTACCAGGTACCCTTTAAAGGTCAAAGTCCGTCTAGCCTGCTCGCGCGGAACGTTTATGTTTGTCAACATGCTGTGAGAGAGTGGGTCCACTCATGAGAAAACCCTGGCAACGTCCACAGAGACTGCACAGGCACTGGGAGGCGCACTTCCATTTGAATCTTCCCACGTTTCGGGTCCCACACTGTGACGTGGCTCTTCCGCAGGAACTGGAAATGACGCGTGTGGAAGCGTATTTCCGCCAAGAAGATGTCTTTCAAGCTGTAGGCGATCCTCTTCAGTCGGTCCTCAAGGTGAGAATCAAGATCGAGGTAGTAGTATAGCCAGGTTCCCTGTAAGAAAAAAAAAAAGAAAGAAATAAATGACGAAGGCGTCAGTATTCTTTATACATATTTACTTGAATGAAGAATGAATGTTAGGACAGGTTCCCAAGAAGTCTTATTTCAAGTTTTAGCACTTCACTCTGGCTGAATCAGGCTATCCGGCATATGCATAAAGATAAACAGGTTAATAAATAAACAAGTAAATAAACAAAGAAAAAAAAACACTAACAAGGAAACAACCAAGTTCTTAAACAAATAAATACGTAAGTGAATAAAGACAGTAAGAAAGAACGGGATGGGGTCGGGGGTTAGAAAGGTGAAGGAGAGAGGGCGGGCGAAAGGCTGCCACAATGAACTGTTCACGTACATTACAGCAAAACAAAACAAAGTGTAACACACACATACACACACGCGCGCACGCGCATGCATGCACACACACACACACAAAGAGAGGCAGACAGACAGACAGACAGAGTCGGAAACACATAGAAAAATAGACAGACAGACATATAGACAGACAGAGACGGAAACACAGACAGACAGACAGACAGACAGAGAAAAAAGAGAGAGTAGCATCTGTGCTTTAGATGTTCAACGTGAAGTTATTATACTGACCTGCAAGCCATTAGGTTGATAATCGAATGGATGATTTTGAGCAGGGGGGGGGGGGGGGGGGGGGGGGGGGGTAAGCTGCGTAAAGTATTCTTGCCAGCCGCAGTTAGCTCAAAAGAACATAACCTCGATTGGTACCAGATTAATTCTACACATTTCAAAAGGCACAATCACAGGATCAAAAATAATCAGGCAGAATCTCACCATCTCCACCAAAAGAGTTGTTTGTCATTTTTCATACAGTGATTTCTTTATTTCTGTTGATCTTCATTTTACTTACCGTAGTCATAAATAAAGGAATCGGTCTCGTGAAGCCAGAAAAACGTAATATTTAAGAAATGAATAAACATACAGTCGTTATATAAGATCTGCGAAACGTACTTCTTGCCTTGCTTGGGTATTTGTTTTTTTTTGTTGTTGTTTCTTTTTTTTTTAATAAAAGTTACAAATTCATCAGCCTATTGACCGTAGGGGCAGTGAATTGTCAGAGGTTCACGGGTCTAAGGCACGGCATGATGGAACGCGGCGCCCATCTCTTCCTTTCCTGTGTCTTTCACTTTCCATAAACTGAATCAGGCACCCATTTTCTACTGGGTGGTTGGAGAGGGCTCTCTAGATACAAAAAAGAAAGAAAAAAGAAAAAAATCCGATCCATGTGTGACTCGAACTCACGGCGGTCAGATCGTCCGGCAAACGCCACTAACCATTTGACCACGGATCTCTCTCTTTCCATGAATGGAAAGTCCATCCTCTTTCTCTAAGCTACGGCACAGACCGACACTTGCAACCAGCATCCGCTCGCTTTCATTTACTACGATATATTTGTTGCAACGTTGTTGTTATGATGATGATGATGATTATGATTATCACTAATATTATGATTATTGTTATTATTATTGTTGTTGTTGTCATCATCATTATCATTATTATGATTATTACTATCATTACCATCATTATCATTAGCTCATTGTTTGAAGGGAGCGAGAAGAATCAGGACGGTGGATATGACAGCTCGGGAGAATTCTGTTGCAGACTTTGCCGAAGGGCCTATTCACCATTACAAAATTCACGTGGAAAGAATCTCTGTTATTCATAACTGCTATCAAAAGATATGTATCAAAGTTCTGTTCCTGGAAACAGTCACAGGAGAACATTCAGTTTGTTCAAACTAGCACTTTGAACTGATCACCACCAGATCATACAGTAGTATCATGTTTCTCAACTCCAGAATTCTACAGTGCCTTTGCTTTACATCCCCGCCGATCTCACAGGACTGCTGGTCAAAGGAAAATTGAGGGACAGATGGCACTTGAGCTGTGGTTTGTTTGTTTGTTTTTCGGTATAGGTCACACACACACACAACACACACACACACACACACACACACACACACACACACATGCACGGATGTATTCATACATACATACAAACATTAACGCCTTCCCCCGTTATTGCATAGACGTTTACTGGCTACGCTGACACTGAGCATAAAAGAAGAAACCTTGGTGATAATGATGGTAATGCTGATGACGGTGATGATGGTGGTGGTGATGGTGTGATAGTGGTGGTGGTTCTCTCTCTCTCTCTCTCTCTCTCTCTCTCTCTCTCTCTCACACACACACACACACACACACACACCACACACACACAACACACACACACACAAGCGCGTGCAAGCATGCACACGAGCTTGCGTACACGCACACACACACACACACACACACACACACACACACACACACTGAATTTACCTGCTGATACAGCTCCTTGGCGTTGGTAGCCATGGTGATGAAGGAAGTGACGTTGGACAGGGGAGCCAACCAGACCTCTGCCCGCTCGCTAACTGTCCACAAAACCTGCCCCAGTGATTGCAGCTTCCTCAGGCATCTTCGTCGTCCATGTGCCAGTCCCTCAAAGCTGGCGATAAAAGTGGGAAGAAATGGATGAAAGGAAAAAAGCAAGACAACGAAAACGAAAGTATACCATGTAACGAATAAAGACATACAATTCAATTGTGTGTGTGTGTGTGTGCACATTATTTGTCCCGCCATCTCTCTCTCTCTCTCTCTCTCTCTCTCTCTCTCTCTCTCTCTCTCTCTCTGCTCTGCATATAAATACATGAATAGATGGACAATTACAAACAAAGACGAGTGGATAAACTACTCGACTAACGCATACACACACACACACCACACACACACACACACACACACATATATATATATATATATATATATATATATATATATATATATACAATTAAACAATAAATTCCAAGGATAAGTACCGAGCACCGTTCCAGCAACTTACAGAACAGCTAGGTGTTGCAATGACTGCAAGAAATATTGAATTATAAACAAAGCTTGCTCTTATGTCTCAGATTGTAGAAATAGGGGGGTGGTAAGCCTTCATATCTGCAGTGGTAGATGATTCTGCCTAACTGACAGTATGTGCTTGAGTGGGTGAGAAGTTTTGAGAAGCATTTATTTATTCCCCATTCACCCACTCAAGCACATACTGTCAGTTAGGCAGAATCATCTACCACTGCAGATATGAAGGCTTACCACCCCCCTATTTCTACAATCTGAGACATAAGAGCAAGCTTTGTTTATAATTCAATATATATATATATATATATATATAATTGTGTTGCTAACCAACAATAACTTTAAAAAAGACGTGCGGTCAGTGTTTTTTCATGTGTTTTTGATTTCTGCTCCCTGATAGGAACTTCCATTTGTGTCTGCAATTGTTAACCATTTCTATCCTAGTGTTTAGGGTTGCTAATTTTGGTTTGCATAGGATCATATATTTTTCTGTTAGGCATAAATTACATCTTTTTGAAATGTTATTGTATGATGCAGCTCTTTTTAAGATTTTCCAGGATATGTTGTAATCTATTTTTTATCTTTGAGTTTTCCAAATATATTTACTCAATTCTGTTTGATTTTTGTATCTTTCTTTGTTAAATGACTGTTTATGATTTGCATATCTAGTTTTTAAACTGGTTTTCAGTGATACCTATATATGTTTCTTCAGTGTTCTCTGATTTTTACAGTGGCTTGGTATACAATATTGCTGTGGAGGCATTTATTGTTTTAGAGGGCACTGTTGTTTCTTGGTACAGTTGCAAGATTTCCGTTCTTCACCCTCGTTTGTCTCTGCACTGCTTTTCGTTTTTTGTTGGTTGAATCAATGATGTTTTTGAGATTCGGCATACATGAGTATGATAATTTGATGTTGTGCCTGTTAAATATCTTAAAAGTTTGTGCTCTTTTGGGAAAGAAGATGTCAGAATTTTAAAGAATTCTTTCCCAACGTTTTGTTTTAACTCTTCCATCGTATGGGGGGTTGTACCATATGATTTTCCTTTTCCTGTTCTTCTTGTGTCTGCTCATATCATTTCCTGGGTCATAGTGTAATTTGTAGTTGTAGCCACTTTGGTGTAACGCTTCTTGGTATTCAGCTGCAGTGTTGTTAAATACTGTTTCATTACATGACAGATTAGATAATCTCTTGTTTATGCCTCTAGGTATCGTTTTGAGTATGGAAGGTGGGTGATTACTTTTGATATTTTTACATAGACAGGTGTGTCATTTGGTTTTTTTGTATGGTTTAAATGTATGTTGGTTGAGGTCTAACGTGATGTCTAAATAATTCACTATCTTTTTTGTTAGCTTCTGTGGTGATTTTTTAAATTTTGGTCGTGGAAGATTTTGCACAATTCTTTTTTCTTATTTTCAATGTTTCTAGGGCTATCACTCAGTGCAGCGAGGCCATCATCTGTACAGTCCAATTTGTTTTCCAAGTTTATTTTGATGTTAGATAGCATGAATAGTCCGACAAGTTCGCAGGTTTCGGCACCATCATACGATCCCATAGTGACATCAAAAGTTGAACTTTTCCTGGTGTTCTTGGTCCAAGTCTCGTTTTTTGCTGTGGAGTAAAGTTTTCTTTGTATGTATGGAAAATGATTTCCATTTCTAACCCTGATATTTCAGTGTATTTGTTGGCAAATTTTATAGCTTTGGCGAGCAGCTCTTCATCTATAGATGGATAAAAATCTACTACATCAAATGTTATAAAGACTGTGTTTTTCTTGCTTGTTGAGGTTTTTAAAAACCATTGTATAACTTCATATGTATTTTTCCAGAGGTTAAATTCGGTGTTCTCTCTTATGTTTTTTTTATGGTTTTCTCTAAAATGCTTTTTACTGATTTTTCCTAATTCGGATTTGGATGGGTTTATCAATCTACAAGTTGGGTTGTTCAAAAAATTAGGTTTATGGTCTTTGAGTGTTATAAAAGCTTCTCTTTCTGCTGTTGTCTCTACTCTATCACTTAGGTCCATTTGCTGTACAAGCTCCTTTTTTTTTTTTCCTAATGTGGTCATATGTAACTTTGTCAGTTTTTTTGTAATTTTTTTGGATGTTTTTTCAAGGAGTTGTGAGTACTCTTTAGATTCCATTTTGTAAAAATTACTGGTTTTGTCTGCTTTCACAAATATTTTTCTGTCGTTTTGGATTAGTTTGATTTCGTTTTTTTAACGATGTTTGAAATTCGTTGTTTGATTTTTTGAATTCTATGTTAGCTATCATTCTTTTCATTTTGTCTTCAAATGTTCTCATTTCCTCGATGGCTGGTGGTGCTCGCCATGTTTTGAAGTCATAGGTAGGTTTGTTTTTATCTTCTTTCTTGGCATTGGGGTTTAGGAAGAAGAATGCTTTCCATCTCATGTTTTTGATAAACTTTTCTGTCTGTTCTATCATTTTTTTCATGTAGCATTGTGGTTTGGCGAAAGGTATATTTTTAGTGGACTGTTTTGAAGTTGATTTTATCCATTTTAAAATCTGTTGGTTTAGAGCGCTCAACGTGAGGAGCAGTCAAAATAATTGTGTTGCTAACCAACAATAACTTTAAAAAAAGTGCTCAACCGGGGTTGGGAGCGGCATCTGTTAAAACTTTGATTAAAATGTAAAAGCTGTAGCGGTGTTAGCTTGCTTTACATTTTAATCAAAGTTTTAACAGATGCCGCTCCCAACCCGGTTGAGCACTTTTTTAAAGTTATTGTTGGTTAGCAACACAATGACTGCTCCTCACGTTGAGCGCTCTAAACCAACAGATTTTAAAATGGATAAAATCAACTTCAAACAGTCCACTAAAAATATACCTTTCGCCAAACCACAATGCTACATGAAAAAAAAAATGATAGAACAGACAGAAAAGTTTATCAAAAACATGAGATGGAAAGCATTCTTCTTCCTAAACCCCAATGCCAAGAAAGAAGATAAAAACACCTATGACTTCAAAACATGGCGAGCACCACCAGCCATCGAGGAAATGAGAACATTTGAAGACAAAATGAAAAGAATGATAGCTAACATAGAATTCAAAAATCAAACAACGAATTTCAAACATCGTTAAAAAACGAAATCAAACTAATCCAAAACGACAGAAAAATATTTGTGAAAGCAGACAAAACCAGTAATTTTTACAAAATGGAATCTAAAGAGTACTCACAACTCCTTGATAAAAACATCCAAAAAAAATTACAAAAAAACTGACAAAGTTACATATGACCACATTAGGAAAAAAGAAAAGGAGCTTGTACAGCAAATGGACCTAAGTGATAGAGTAGAGACAACAGCAGAAAGAGAAGCTTTTATAACACTCAAAGACCATAAACCTAATTTTTTGAACAACCCAACTTGTAGATTGATAAACCCATCCAAATCCGAATTAGGAAAAATCAGTAAAAGCATTTTAGAGAAAACCATAAAAAACATAAGAGAGAACACCGAATTTAACCTCTGGAAAAATACATATGAAGTTATACAATGGTTTAAAAACCTCAACAAGCAAGAAAAACACAGTCTTTTAACACATTGATGTAGTAGATTTTTATCCATCTATAGATGAAGAGCTGCTCGCCAAAGCTATAAAATTTGCCAACAAATACACTGAAATATCAGGGTTAGAAATGGAAATCATTTTCCATACAAAGAAAACTTTACTCCACAGCAAAAACGAGACTTGGACCAAGAACACCAGGAAAGTTCAACTTTTGATGTCACTATGGGATCGTATGATGGTGCCGAAACCTGCGAACTTGTCGGACTATTCATGCTATCTAACATTCAAAATAAACTTGGAAAACAAATTGGACTGTACAGAGATGATGGCCTCGCTGCACTGAGTGATAGCCCTAGAAACATTGAAAATAAGAAAAAAGAATTGTGCAAAATCTTCCACGACCAAAATTTAAAAATCACCACAGAAGCTAACAAAAAGATAGTGAATTATTTAGACATCACGTTAGACCTCAACCAACATACATTTAAACCATACAAAAAACCAAATGACACACCTGTCTATGTAAATATCAAAAGTAATCACCCACCTTCCATACTCAAAACGATACCTAGAGGCATAAACAAGAGAGATTATCTAATCTGTCATGTAATGAAACAGTATTTAACAACACTGCAGCTGATACCAAGAAGCGTTACACCAAAGTGGCTACAACTACAAATTACACTATGACCCAGGAAATGATATGAGCAGACACAAGAAGAACAGGAAAAGGAAAAATCATATGGTACACACCCCCCATACGATGGAAGAGTTAAAACAAACGTTGGGAAAGAATTCTTTAAAATTCTGACATCTTCTTTCCCAAAAGAGCACAAACTGTTTAAGATATTTAACAGGCACAACATCAAATTATCATACTCATGTATGCCGAATCTCAAAAACATCATTGATTCAACCCACAAAACGAAAAGCAGTGCAGAGACAAACGAGGGTGAAGAACGGGAAATCTTGCAACTGTACCAAGAAACAACAGTGCCCTCTAAACAATAAATGCCTCCACAGCAATATTGTATACCAAGCCACTGTAAAATCAGAGAACACTGAAGAAACATATATAGGTATCACTGAAAACCAGTTTTAAAACTAGATATGCAAATCATAAACAGTCATTTAACAAAGAAAGATACAAAAATCAAACAGAATTGAGTAAATATATTTGGAAACTCAAAGATAAAAAATAGATTACAACATATCCTGGAAAATCTTAAAAAGAGCTGCATCATACAATAACATTCAAAAAGATGTAATTTATGCCTAACAGAAAATATATATGATCCTATGCAAACCAAAATTAGCAACCCTAAACACTAGGATAGAAAATGGTTAACAATTGCAGACACAAATGGAAGTTCCTATCAGGGAGCAGAAATCAAAAACACATGAAAAACACTGACCGCACGTGATGGCAGACAGCGAATAAAGGCGAAAGCTTGAAGGAAATGAAGAGTTGTGGAGTGGGAATGGATGTGCGGATTTTATTACTTCTTGTGGTTTTAACTAACGACTATATCCAGCACTCTACGTCCTTGAGCGGTGCTCAGCAATCAACAGGTTTTTACTTCAAACATTTATATATATATATATATATATATATTATATATATATATATATATATATATATATATATATATCTTTCTTCTCTCGTTGTTGCACCACTACCCCCCCCCCTCCCCCCCTCTTTTTCCCAGTTTTTTATTCTTCGGTCCTTTTGTCTTATCTCTGTCTCTCGTTCTCGAGTCCTCTCACTCCCGGCCCTCTCTTCCTGATTCCCCCCCCCTCCCCCCATCGCATTCTTCCCCGCCGCCATCGCTCCTCTCTCCCTCACCCTCTCCCCCCCTCCCCCCCCCCCCCCCCCCCCCCCCTTTTTTTTTTTTTTTTTTTTTTTCCTCTCGCCTTCTATGTTTTTCTACCTTCCTCTCCCAGTATCTCTCCGTCTCTCCCACTGCTCCCTCATTCCCGTTTTTCCCCTCCCACCTCCGCCCCTCCTTGCTCTAGGTTGTTCACTTTCTTTTTTCTCCCCCTTTCATCTTCTTCTCTCTCACACTTCTTTTAACCCCCCCTCCCCCCTTTCAACCCATCTCTCTCTCTCTCTCTTGCACTTCATCTCTCTATTCCCTCCCCCCCTCAGTTTCCTGACAGGATTTCGGTACCATTTTCCCTGTGATCCCCTGTCTTCCAAGAGTTCATAGTTTATCCATATCCCACATCTCCCGGATTTTTCTTCTCTTCCTCCCCCCCCCCCCCCCCCCCCTCCCTTCCTTCTCCCCCCCCCCCCCCCCCCCCTCATCTCTCCCTCTCATACCCACCGTACCTCGTATCTTAAATGCAATTTTAATAATCTTAATGGAAATGCTAGTCCAGTTATGGTATGTGTGTGTGTTTGCAGCCTTCCCTGAAGAAGCCTTAAAATAAAGGCGAAAGCTTGAAGGAAATGAAGAGCTGTGGAGTGGGAACGGATTTTATTACTTCTTGGTATATATATATCAGATTGAAAGAATAAGCTATGCCTGAAATCTCAATCCTAGATCGAAAAACAGGTTTTTTCTGAGTTCTGAGTTCTCTCTCTCTCTCTCTCTCTCTCTCTCTCTCTCTCTCTCTCTCTCTCTCTCTCTCTCTCTCTCCTGTGTAGCAATCAAACAAGCACCAAGCCTCACAAACAAAAGTTTGTGGATTGCTAACGGCGACCACCGTCGCAAAGGCTAATAAACCACCGAGATCTGAACATCGAGTAATTATTTAGGACTGTCTTGCCTGGCTGTTCTTTCTGTATCGACAAGGTAGAGCAAATCAATAGATATGTGTAAAACAAAAGTCAATACAGACTTGTTATTTCTGTACATGCGTGTATGGTTGCTTTCCATCTTCAACGGCACGCGATGGCGACACGCCGCAGACGTTTCGTAACACATGAATTTAGAATCCTCTTACCAATCACAAAAAAGGTTACATCATTAGGCAGTCACGTGACCCTATATATCTATGTACGAACAATACAGAGATGCAACACAAAGACGAAGTTTAGATAAATGCTGTCTTTAACAATGGCTAGAGGTCAAACAAGAACATTTTAAAAATTACCTTTAGCTATTACTCCCCACCCCCATCCCATGCACCAAAAAACAGCCGTGTCTTTTAATTAGTCATTGTTATTTTCCAATACTCACAGCCCAAGTCAAAGGCAGCTGGTAGACCAGGTCTGAGTACAGGTAGGCGATTTCCGTCTGTTCCATTGTGTTCACCCACTGTTCGCTCAGCTCTGTTAGCTGGTAGTAGGTATGGCTTTTAAAAAAAAAACAGATGAAAAGCATATAAACGTATTCCCAATTTATCTTGAATACGCCTGAGATATTCCATAAAGAGAAAAAACCGTTTCGGGCAGTTATAGCCGTTAGTAACGGCTATTCTGATAAACATCGGCCATCATCTGTGACCCATCATAAACATACAAATTTTCAGAAAGATCGGCCAAGTACTTTCTGAGATATTCCATAAAGAAGAAAAACTGTTATGAGCTGTTACAGCCGTTAGCAACGGATATAACGGTACATATAAACATCGAGCATCATCCGTGACCCATAGTGAACATACCTACAAATTTTCAGAAAGATCGGCCCAGTAGTTTTGTCTGGAGCGAGTGGAACACATTTTGACCACGCACGGACAGACAGACAGACAGACGGACGGACACACAGACAGCATTTCTTTGTTCGCATTTTTAAGAAAGCCCCCCCCCCCCATGAGAAGGTCATGTGCACTGTGTAAGCTCATGTGACATATGTGTATTATCTGGAAGAAATTGACATAATATGTGGTATTATCTGGAAGAAATTGACATAAGATGTGGTATCATCTGGAAGAAATTGACATAATATGTGGTATCATCTGGAAGAAATTGGAGACGAGGAGGGTAGAGAGAGGGGCGACTGGAAAGGGTGTGTGTGTGGAGAAGGACGGGTTTCAATGGGTAGTATATGGACGGGGAGAATTTCTAGTCTCTCTCTCTCTCTCTCTCTCTCTCTCTCTCTCTCTCTCTCTCTCTCTCTCTCTCTCTCTCTCTCTCTCATAAAGTTTTGCATGACACGTTACTGTCAGTTCTCCATCTCTGCAACAGACTAACATATGGCCTGAGCGCTGGTCTTTCAACAGATATGGTAAATCAAGATACCGTGTGTGGCATGTACGGATGGGATCCAAAACAACAAACAAATTGTTCTTTCCGAACAAAACCTGCTGAAAAAAAGCTGCCTGGGGAGAGGTGCTGAACAAACTAAGCGCTTCAGTTTTTCACGCAGAGAAACAGTC
>JADBJO010021739.1:0-29049 GCA_016801955.1 Conus betulinus
GGTCACAAATGTAATTTCTCTTGTAACGAGAGATAATAAAGTTTTCTGAATCTGAATCTGAATCTGAATCTGAATATATATATATCTATATATATAGGCACAAATGGAAATCGTTGTTAGCAAAACACTAAAAAACTCTGAACCACAAATAACTTGAGAACCAAGCTACACATGCACCCAACCCGCACGTGCAAATACAATTGTAAACAAAATTGAAATACACGTGCAGCCAACTCGCACATCAGCCTATATAACATCGGCAGTGGGTGATACTAAACCATCCTGAAGAGAGCAAGCGCTCGAAACAGATCTGTAGTTTTTAAAACTCCCTTTTAATACCTTATTTTAAAACTATATATATATATATATATATATATATATATATATATATATATATATATATAAGGTGGCACCTTTGGGGTTTTTTTTCTGAAAACTCAACAAACATACTACGGTATTGCACCAGGCTTTTTCTGGGATAGCATTCTTCTTAAAATCGAAAAGGCAGAGGAGTCAAGTTACCACTTTCCACGGCCACTGAGGAGAAACAATCAGGTTTCGAAATACTAGTGTCTGACTAGGAGTTATATGCTAGTGAGTTTCCTCCCCATTGGAGATTGTCTCCCCCTTGGAGACTATAAGCTTGCTAAAGGCTCATTTTGAGAAGCATTTATTATTCTCTATTCACCCACTCAAGCTCATACTGTTAGTTAGGCAGAATTACCTAATACTGCAGACATGAATGATTATCTCCCCCTATTTCTTCAATCTAAGACATAAGAGCAAGGTTTTGTTTATAATTGAATATTTCTTGCAGTCATTGCAACACCAAGCTGCTCTGTAAGTTGCTGGAATGGTGCTCCGTACTTATATATATATATATATATATATATATATATATATATATATATATATATATATATATATATGTGTGTGTGTGTGTGTGTGTGTGTGTGTGTGTGTGTGTGTGCTAATTAATGAAGATTTAGGTTTTTGCTTTCACAATTTATGAGTTGTCGCATTCCTACTATAACATACCTATTTTAGAAGTAATGATACACGCTTGTATGAAATCGTGTACGCGTAGACTGTGCAAGCGTGTTCATATGTGTTCATGATTTTAGACAAGTGGATAAGTGCTAGTTGCCTGTATGAGTAAAATGTATGTTGGTTCCTAGGTTTCTATGTATTTTCTATGGCTTCTCCATTATGTATTTAAAAATAGCACACAACAGGCAGGATAAATACAGAAGCTGGTGTAGCAAAGCAATAACTATCCAACACTGTTTGTGTTGGCAATGGAGATCATCGTCAAGAGACCCATGAATTGCGCAAGTACTGCATGAAATTGAAATTATATCTCTTTTCTTAAAGCCTACATGGATAGTACATGCATCTACTGTCATAGGAAACAGTGTGTGTTATCAAAAAAGCAGTCAACAGGAACCAAAGATTTCTGAAATCCAGCCATTGTGCGACCAATATCACGATGGCTCATTCATTGTTCTCTTACCCTGGTGTGGATTCAGCATACCCAGTGCTTAGCCACACCAGTTGGAGGTAGGACCATGCGTACTACAGTTTTCGCACACGATTCGCTGGAAGGACACTGTGGCAGGCAGTATTCAACCCCATCACATACATGGCACACCACTGAGCGCTTGTCTGACTGTTTACCTTGACCACCTTGATCTGAAGAATGAACGTCTCATAATCTCTGCCAGTCCAGAGGGGACAGAAAAAGTACCTTGGTTATGAGAAGTGGAGAAGGAGAGACTGAATGACGTGAAGAGGGAGGAGAAACGAGTAGACTGGCCTGAGTAGTCTCTCCCAGAGTTTGATGTCGTGTACCCAGCAGTGTATGCACGGCCTTTGCAATTTGATTGAGCATCACCTGGGGGTAGTGGAATCCTGAGATGGTCTCCAATTCACCTCTACAACACTTGTCCCTCTTCAACATTTTGTCCTCATGTTTATTTGGTCAAACTTCTATGTAAGATTTAACAACTGGGGCTTTTTCATGTACATTTTAAAAGTGTTTTTTTTTCTGTGGCCAAAACAATAAACAAAACAGATCTTTTTTAGACACCGGATGTAAAACCTTATCCCCCTGATGAGTAATGGAGCCCCGAAAAACATGGTGTTTAATCCGACAAGCTGTTCACCTATCGAAGTGATCTTGAGCCTAGCCAGACAAGCAGAAAATGATCCACCTGAGTGTGGGTCTAGCTTGGCGAAACCTTTCACGAAAGGCGTGAGCTGTGCACTGGAACTCGGCCAGAAAGTGTACCTAAGGGCATCATAAAGGGCAGGCCCTGAAGCACAGAGGGCATGGTAAAAGGAAAGGACGTGGAGACAGGGAGCAAAATGGATGGCCCACTGATCACAATCCCATCTGCACAAAATAGCATGGGCTTCAATACGGAACATGAGTCCAACAGTCTTGTCAACAGTCTCTTTACAATGAGGAAAGTGTGGAACCTGCTGGGGGCCCACGGTTTGAGAGGAAGGAGGGGCGAGATCGGGTGGGGGACCAGGTTTAAATGCATGTTTTCCTCTCAGTCTTTGTTGTTAAGCTTCAAGTTCTATTCTAATTTGTGTTGTTCAGCATCACCATCTTCGCTAAATTTCAGGCGTTCAGTTTCGCGCTCTTTTTGTTTGTTGTTGACTGTTTGTTTGCTCTCTTTGCTGGTTTGTTTTGAATTGCGTTCTTTTTTCTTGTTCATGGTCAATCTCAACCTACTGTTTTTTCAAGCGTGATTCTTGTGTCTGATTCCACTTTTCTTGGCCACTAATCTCGCTGCTAATTTTGCTTCTGACTCTGTCTTTGCAGCCACTGCTCTCTAAGATGAGCTATAGGTCGTTTAAAGATTAGGATTTCTGATACACCCAACAAAGTCAGAGCTGAAACCATCCAAACACAATCAGAGCCTGGCTGTTAGCAATGACTCTGAAACAATGACAGTTCAACTCACTTCTGAGAGTTTTTTTTAAAAGTCTAGAAAGAAAGCTGGGCAAGCCTGCTACACAACAGTCTATGCCAATTAGACATGTTGCTCAGGCTATGAGGAAGATTATTGCCAGCTTTGCAGCAGTCAAACATGGGGTTTTCCATTATGGATGTTTAGAAGCAGAAAACATCCAGGCTTTGAAGAAAAGCTGGAGGATTTTGACCAAACCATGACATTGTTAACAGCTAAGCTGTGCTGCATTGGTGGATTGCTAATGAAAACCAGGCATTGAATGGCATCAGCACCAGTGAACCTGATATCACAGTCACATCTGATGCAAGCCTCACTGGTTGGGGTTGTGAATGTGAGGGAGTATTATCAGGAGGGCAGTCGTATGTCAATTGTCTCACATAAATATCCTGGAATAGAAAGCTGCTTTCCTAGCGTTGCAGTTGTTTCAAGAGAAATTCAAAGGAAAACATGTAAAATTGATGTGTATAACACAGCTTGTGTGTCTTGCATAAGGCACATTGGTACAAGCCATTCAGATGCTTGCAATCCGATGACCTTTGAACTATGGTCATGGTGCACCAAGAGCAACATTTGGCTTACTGCAGCTTTTCTTTTCTTTTTTTTTTTTTTTTTTTTTTTTTTCGCTGTCCCATCCTCCTCTTTGCACCTCAGTGGCGTTGCACCTACCCCGCTCATTCTGATACACCCATCGACAGCCACAGCCTGGCCTGGCCTGATGCAGCCCCACCACCACCAATCCACAGGGAGCAGCCAATATCAAGCTGTTTGAGATGCAACCCACTGGAGGAGACACTGCACTCTGCCAAGTCACCCCGGTAGTGTTCAGCTGTGCCTGTGCTGACCCTACATGCGCAGACACCACCTACTAAGCTCCTGACTGACGATGATAATTGCTTAATTGCAGAGCGGGCGTGAGTGAACTTTCCCTCCAGAGGGCGCCCTCAGGTCCTCCCTCAACAACCCCGTGATCTTGCTGATACCAGTGATCCCTGACAGAATCAAACCAAGGCCACAGGCGTGGAGAGGAGATCGAAATTGAGTTCACTATGACAGCAGGGCATAAAGGGCTACAGAATGAGACTTTTTTTAATGTTCATTGATGGAATGAGGATGATTAATTGAAGCTCTATAGATTTTCATTCCCATCTGAGACATATTCCGGTCTGAGACTGCACGACAAGGCTGTACTCTACACTTACTTTCATAATATATCCCGGAATCAACCAGGCCCGAAATATACAGACACCTGCAATGTTGGTCAGAACATTTGAGCAACACTCTCAGGAACGCACCCACGAAGTAGATGAAGCTATACTCTGTGGTCTCGGTCTTCCGAATCGAGCCACAGCAAAATGAAGTCTGATTAGGAGCTGGTCAGGGCAAAAAAAAATCATGGTGGCTTGTCAGTTTTGCAGCTTACTCTTGGCTTTCACTGCCTGACGTCATAAGTCTCCAGGAAGGAGACCCTTCCTCTCCAAGGTGATTGTCTTGGTTTGATGTTGTCGATGCTTCTGTAACTTGCTTTTTTACTAGGAAGGGGGGTAGCTCTACACAAACCCGTTTAACCTCCGGGAGAGTTGATCTACATTAGTCTGACCTCAACGCCTCGACCTGTCCAGCTTGGGTGGCCCTACTAGGAGCATACGCTCCCACTGGCAGAGCACTCTGGGTCATAGAGGTACACAAGTTCCCACACTACAACAAGCTGTAGACCGTGTGGAAGTGACCCCATGGTTGACCACATACAATTTTAAGAAGGTTTAATCTTTTTCTTGTTTTATCTATCAACTTTTTAACATGCGTTTCCCAGTTTCAAAATGGAGTGCCTGATGGCGGAGAACGAAGCAAAATTTCTTATCTGGCGGCCATTCTTCCTACCACATGGACAACAGATAAGTCTCTCTTCGTTCTTTGTTTGTACTATCCTAAATGTTAAATGTGATCTGTTTTTTTTTTCGCCTGAAGAAGACCCAAGAGGTCGAAATGCATTGTGTCTTCTCCTGTGCTTTGTTTGTCAATGTCTTTGGCGGTAACTAACCCCCTCTCTTTCTAAATTTTTGATGCGTTTCCCAGTTCAGCTTAGGAGTTGAAAATATCCCCAGGAATTTAACTTTTTGTTTATATTCAGAATCTGACCATCTAGCAAAAGCAAGGGTAGCATCTTTGGGTTCTCACTATTGTTAAGCAACATAAGACATGTTTTTTCTCCAGATAGTTCTAATTCGTTGTTCTCCATTCATATGGATGATGTATCCAATTCCTTTTGGTACAACTTCTGGACAAAGTTTATTGTTGTTTTTATTGTAAAGGATAAGTACTATGAAAACTCTGATATGTTAACTGTTAATTCACATGACTGTTTGGGGGAAAATGTTTTCTTGACCTGACTTAGTCCTCTGAATTCCCTGGGGAACATAGGGCCGCAAACCACACTCTTCCAGCGGACACGATTTCGGGAAAATCCTCTTCAGCTCGGCCCATGTCATTCCGGCGGCCTTCACTTCTGCGTCGGTACTCCTTCGCCATGTCTGCCTTGGTCTTCCCACTTTTCTCTTGCCCTCAGGGTTCCATTCAAGGGCTTGTCTTGTGATGGAGACTTTCTGAGGGTGTGGCCAATCCATCCCCACTTCCGTTTTCTGATTTCTAATTCTATTGGAACTTGCTTGGTCTTGTTCCACAGTTCTGTGTTTGGTAATAACATCTGGCCATCTGATGTTCACAATATTTCGCAGACATCTGTTGATAATGTTTGGAGTTTGTGGGTGTTTGTCTTTGTTGTTCGCCACGTTTCAGAACCATACAGAAGAACAGATTTCACATTTGAGTTTGAGATTCTGATCTTGTTGTGGAGTGAGAGGGCAGAGGAATTCCAGATAGGCCGTAGCGTCATAAAGATGTGCTTGGCTTTATTGATGCGGCTCTTGATATCCTCATCTGTACCTCCGTCTTTGCTGACCACACTGCCGAGGTAGACAAACTTGTCAACTTCAGTTATGTCTTCCTGTTGTAGTCGTAGTGGGTCTCGTTGATAGTTGTTGACTCTCATGGCTTCTGTTTTCTTTGTGTTGATTTGGAGGCCCGTCTTTCCTGCTTCTACTGCTACCCAACACAGCTTCTCTTGTGCGTCTTGCTGTTTGTGGGAGAGAAGGCTGATGTCGTCGGCGAAGTCCAGGTCTTCCAGTTGCTTGGTGAAAGTCCACTGGATTCCTGTCCTCTTGCCGTCTGTAGACTGCCACATTATCCAGTCAACGACCATCAGGAAAATTGTCGGCGATAGTAGACACCCCTGACGGACACCGGTTTGTATGGTGAAGGGCTTCGTTAGCTTCCCGTCGTGGACGACCTGGCATGTGACATCTTCATAAAGTTGTTGGATGATGGCAACAACAAAAATGTTTTCTACGCAATTGCAATGAGTTTGCAAGTAAGGGGAAGAGGAATGCCCGTAGTATGTTGAATTAAATCATATGCGCTCAATGACAACTCTGTCAAATTGTTATTAAATGTGTACAAATCTCATATTCAACCGAATTTTATGTACAGTGCTAAGATGATGGGATTCAGAACGAATTTTTATTTTCAGAGGGTAATGGAATAAGCATCACTGCTTTTTTTTTTACATCCAGCCCTCCGGGCCAAAAGAAATTTAGGAAAGGAAACAAAAAATTGATTAATATAAAATAATGGAAAATCACTCTTAAATATGAAACATAAAAATGCAAAAGGACACAAAATCTATGTACAGAGGGAACACCGACAGAAGGTGTGGGGAGACGGTGGGGGTGGGAGTGGGATGGGGGTGGGATGGGGGACAATTAGAATGTGAGGAGGGGGGGATGGAAGAATAGGAAGAACTGATAAGGAAAATGAAACATTTACACAGAACAGTTATTGGTACATCTTGGGTAAAGTGGTGTAAGATCAGACAGATACATCAAATACGTAAAAAGATTGGATTTAAACTTACTAGTGTTTGGTTTTTTTTTTTTTTTTAATTTTTCTGGGATATTATTCCACAGCCAGCCCCCAGAATAAGCAAGGCTTGATTTGCATAAATTAATTGATGGGAAAGGGAGATTTATTTTATGCAAATGACGATGATCATTAGAAGTAAATATATTCATCAAATAGGAAGGAGCACCGCCGTGTAGTATTTTATGCATAAAGAGTGCTTTATTGTACAATAGTTTGGTCTTGAATGGAAGGATACCTGCTCGTTCATAATCAGGGGCCCCCTAGCGAGGGTTTATCATTGTTATTTTTTGACAGCTCTCTTGTATATACTAGTCAATGGTTTAAGCAACTTATTGCTAGCTAAATCCAGAGTGTCGAGGCATAGTCAATATTTGGTTGAATATAGATTGAAAAAAATAATTTTCTGGTGTGATAATCTAAAAAGTTTTTATTTTCCTGAGCTGATACAGTTTTACGGCAAGATTTTTGGAAAGAAGTTCTAAATGCTTCGACTAAGATATGTTGTTGTCGATTGCTATTCCTAAGACTGTGATTTGAAACCTCTTTGATTTTTTCGTTACCAATATAAAGGATTGGCAAGTTTTCGGTTACATTTTGACGTTTTTGCCTTGTTGTAATCAACATGAATTTCGTTTTTTTTTTTTTTTTTTGAGGATGCAGAGACATGTGATTGAGTTGTGTCCATTTAACGAGAAGGTTGATATTTTTTTCTGAATATCAAGGTAGACTTGCTGAGCATTAGAATTATTAGTGTCAATAGTGGTATCATCGGCAAACATTTCGCAATGAGAAGTCAAGGTTAATGGTAAATCATTAATATAGAATAAGAAGAGCAGTGGACCAAGGACCAACCCTTGTGGCACACCAAAGTTATTTGGAATCAAAGTAGAATAACAATCATTTAATAAAACTAATTGTTGCCTGTTGGAAAGGTAGGATGAAATGAGTTTTAGAGTGTCGGAAGTTAGTCGATAAATAATTAACTTTCTGAGCAAAAGTTCATGATTAATGACATCGAAAGCTTTAGCAAATCCACGAAGAGTACTCCGGAAAAGTGTTTGTTGTTTACGTTTGAAAGCCATCGATCAACTATCTTGGTAAGAGCTGTTTGTCAAGAATGATTCTCTCTAAATCCGGATTGATTAGGGTGTAGTAGATCGAATTTTTTGACATGAGAAAAAAGACACTTTTTTATGTGTTGTTCTAATGGTTTTGAAAGAACTGATAGAATAGAGATAGGTCGATAGTTAGAAGGATCAGCCATATTTCCTGATTTGTACAATGGTATGACTTTAGCTTGTTTAAAAGCATCAGGAAAGTAATGCTTATCAATGCAGAGATTATAAATATATGTGAGAGTTTCTGCTATAACAGATGCTGATAGCTTTAAGATTTTCCCGTCAATTCCATCAATTCCACGGGTTGCTGTCTGTTTCGACTGTCTAAAAGAAGAGAAAACTTCGTGGACATTCTTGGCACTAATATCCAAAGCTGAATGGATGTTCTTCTGGTGCAGTAATTCCGTAATTCTTGTAGATCGTTACTTTTTGATTCATCGTTTCGTATGATTTGATTTGCTATACTTGCAAAATGGGCGTTCAGTTCACTTGCAGATATGTTTTTGTTAAGTTTAATAAAGGGTCAGAATTTTTCTTGGATAAGCCATGTATAGCTTTCCAAATAGATTTACTGTCTTTCTTTCTATTAATTAGGTCCAAGAAATATTTCCTTTTCTCTGATCGTATTAGGGAGGTCACCTTATTCTGTACTTTCTGTACTTTTTGAATTCTTCGCGAGAGAGAGAGAGAGAGAGAGAGAGAGAGAGAGAGAGAGAGAGAGAGAGAGAGAGAGAGGTGGTTCTGTCTTGTAATTTAATTGTTGCTGTCCTCAAAAGTTTGTGTTCAGCTGTTATGTATGCTGCCAATCTGTTTCCTGCACTGCACCAGTTTGTGAAGTTTCCATTGCAGGCAACTGGAATTGTCATTTTTGCATATACTCCTTCTTATGGGTCTCTCTCTCTCTCTCTCTCTCTCTCTCTCTCTCTCTCTCTCTCTCTCTCTCTCTCTCTCTCTCTCTGTTTTGAACTATCTGTATCTCCCCCATCATGCACAATGTGACGGCTAGCACTGCCTTTGACAGCCTTACATGGCAACTGTAGGAAAACAATGGCGTCAGGTTATCTACCAACAATGACATGCTCAATGGAGTGGTCCCTGTGTTTTGCAGTATTGGTAAGAGACCTGAACTAATTACCATCAACACACCCAACGACTGAAAAGAGTCCGCCAGCCTTTCCTGCATAAGACATGTAATGTTCAATGGCAAGGCAAAATGTCCCGTTTCTGAGTCTGCCACAAAGAGAGAGAGAAACTGAAATACGGAAGTCAGACGAAAGACCACTGGAAACTGTCACAAATGATGCCTCCGCCATGTAGAGCAAAGTTTGTAAATTATGCACACACACACACACACACACACACACACACACACACACGGAACTTTCGCTTCTGCTCTGCTGGCGATAAGACGTATTTGCACAAGCTGTGAGGAAACCTGTATTTTCTTTTTCAAGCTGAACTGATTTAGCAAATGTCTTGCTCAGTGGAGTGCTACCGCGCATCAGTGGGATCGTTTGCTTTTGTGTTGGCAAAGATTCTGTATCTGAAAGCAAAGAAAGCAAGAGAAAGACCTAGAAAACTTCGCAGCACAACAGCAGCCATGAAGTTCACCTTGCTGTGTATTATCGCGGCTCTGCTTCTTCGTTCAGGCATCGAACCGAATCCTGGGCCCCCAAAACAAGACAAAACGAAACAGGCTAGACTGAACAGCAGCAACATCAACATCACCGAAGCACCCGCAAGCAGTAAACAAGAGTCTATTGCTGATGTTATGAACGTGTTTAAAAGACAAGTCATCCCAAATGAACAAACTGGACAGCAAAATTGACTCACTGAATGACAAAATGCAAAGACAGCTGGACTCTGTGATGGAAGAGAACAAACAACTTAAAGACAAAGTGCCACTGCTGGAAGAAAAAGTGGATAACTTTAGAGGGCAGGAGTAGGCGTAGCAACATGCATTTTCATGAATTCCGTCTCCAAAAGATCGCGCTGAAACTTGGGCTGACTGTGAGGAGGCTGTGAAGAAAGTCATCACAGACAAGATGGCGATCGAAGAAGATGTCGAAATCGACCGTGCACACCGTCTCCGAGGTGGCAAGACACCGCAACCCATCATTGCCACCTTCAGTCGCTTTAAGCATAAGGACAAAGTTCTGTCAGAACGTCGCAAACTGAAAGGTACTGATGTGTTTGTATCTGAAGACTTCACTCGCCGTGTTCGTGAGAAACGCCGCCAACTGCTCCCCTTACTGAAGGACGCAAAAAACGCAAACAAAAAGGCCTTCCTCCATTTTGACTTGCTCGTCATTGAAGGTAAGAGCTACTGGTACAACACACCCAACAAGCACCTTGAGGAGCGCCGCAGAGCAAGATGAGAGGCAGGCCGGCATCGCGAACATGGAGCAAGAAGGAGGATTTCTGATATGTCGAACAGTTAATGACATGAGCGGAAGAATGCATTTTTCTAAGATTGTGTAAACCAGTTCTGAATTATTCTTTTGACGTGATTTTTGGCTTTGTGTATATAGCCCCTGAGAACTCAGTCATTTATGGTGAAGACAACCCCAGTGGTATTGATAAATTAGCTAACAATATAACCGATGTCATGCGTGAATATCCTGACTTGCCCTTTGTTTTATGTGGAGATTTCAACGCCCGTACTGGTGAGTTACAAGACATTGATTTTGTCCATGAAAATAGACACACACACCCGTTAAATGAAATTGATGAATTATTGAATGATATGCCTCAAATTGAACGGAAATCAAAAGACCATGCTGTAAATAACTTTGGCCAAAAGCTCATTGACCTTTTAAAAGAAAACATGTTTATTGTAAATGGAAGAACAGAGCAAGACAAACAGGCGAGATTACTTGCACAGCTAACAGAGGGATGAGTGTCGTTGATTATTTCATTTGTTCCCAAGCAATGTATGACTTTATTTCTGACATGTTTGTCGCAGACAGATCTGAATCTGACCATTTTCCTATTGTTTTGCTTCTCAATGATAATACGCATGAAAGCTACGAAGAAACGGAAGATGAGAATGGTGTTAGTATGGAATACAAGTTACATTTTAAAGTAAGAAGTCAAAGTTCAGAAGCCTGTACTGATTATCTTCAAATCAACGTAATCCATGAACTAGCAAACTTCTTTGAAGCATTAACTCAAAATGTTGATGAAGGCACAGAATACGTTGTCCATTGTAATGCAAAAAGCAGCTGAACAAATGCAAACAAAACAAAAAAAGCAATGTTCGTACAATCAATCACCTTGGTGGGACAATGATTGTGACAAAGCTAAACAAGAGAAATACATGTAACTACGTATATTGAGACAAACTGATGACAGGAAGGACTTAGAAAGCTATCTTGACCACAAAAAAGCATTCAAGTTGCTTTGCAAATCGAAAAAAAGATGAAAGAGACAAACGTATTATAGATGAATTAAACGGAGTATGCGCACACCCAAACTCTAAATCATTTTGGCAAAAAATAAAGTCTTTTACAGCCAGCAATTCAAAAAGTTCAAATACGATTACACCAAACAAATGGTATGAATATTTCAAAAACGTACTGTCACCCGAACAAAATGTACATGATGAAGATTTTGAACAAGAAATTTCTGGTACATTACAGGATCACTGTTCTGAAACTTGTGAAGAGTGTCCTAATTTTGATGAAATATCAGAAACTGAAATATTCAAAGCAATTAATGCAATGAAGAAGGGTAAAGCTGCCGGGCCAGATGGTTTGCCCACTGACCTGTTCCATGCAGGAGCAAACGTACTCATTAAGTTTTCTACACCCCTTGTTCAATAAAGTGTTCAGTAGCGGAACTTACCCAAAAAGCTGGACAAAAACAGTAATCTTTCCCTTACATAAAAAGGGTGATCGAGGTTGTGTTGATAACTACAGAAGTATTTCTTTGCTGAATGTGCTTAGTAAATATATAATACAGTGATTAATAACAGATTGACTCAATATTGTAATGAACATGAAACTATCCCTGAAGCCCAAGCAGGCTCCGGAAAAGCTATAGTACAATGGACAACATATTTTCTCTTCAATCTCTCGTGCAAAAATACTTAAGCAAACAAGGTAGACGATTTTATTCGCTATTTGTAGACTTTTCAAAAGCGTTCAACTGTGTAAATAGAAGTGAACTTCTTTACACTCTGCTGTCCAGAGGGATCCATAGTAAACTGTTTGGCACAATTCAAGGTATGTATAAGAGTGTGATGGCAGCTGTGTGTGTTGGAGATAAGATAACAGAATATTTTGAGTGCTTATCTGGTGTTAGGCAAGGCTGTGTTTTGAGTCCCCTTTTGTTTTCTATATTTCTATCTGAACTTCAGACAGAGTTAATTGGTTGTGGTGCACGAGGTATTGTTATACTGGGAAGATCCGTTGGGTATTCTCCTCCTCCGTATGCTGATGACATTGCAATTGTTGCTGACACTGTTCTATACCTACAGAAGAAGATCGACTGTCTAGAAAAATGTTGTAAAAGATGGGGTCTGAAGGTAAACATGGATAAGACTAAAGTTGTTGTATTCTAAAATGGAGGTTTTAAACAAAAAAGTGAAAAATGGAAGCTAAACGATAAAGAGATAAAGGTTGAATTTTGCTATAATTATCTGGGGGTAATTTTTTCATCTACCTTGAAATGGACTAAGAATGTAGAAGCTCTTTCTGATAAAGCCCTTAGAGCTTTAGCAGGCAAAAAAAAGGTATATTTCAGATTTAAAGCACTCCCAGTGGACATGGTTTTCAAAATATTTGATACAAAAATTAAGCCCATTCTATTATATGGATCGGAAATTAGGGGATTTCAGAAATATGATGCTATAGAAAAAGTGCAAGTTAAGATATGTAAAATGATACCTGGTATAGGTTGGGATGTGAAAAATGATGTAGCTTTAGCTGAATGTGGAAGATTTCCTATCTTGATTGATACTCAAACTCGTCTCATCAAATACTGGTGCAGACTCATTAACATGCCAAGCAACAGATACCCCAGACAGTATTATGATATCCTGCATGCACATGACTCAGCTGGCAGAAAGAATTGGGCATCAGAAATCAGACTTCTGCTACGCAAGTGTGGATTTGGTCAGTTCTGGGCTCTGCAAAACCCTGGAAATAGTAAATTCTTTCTTGAAGAGTTTAGGAATAGGCTGAAAGATATGTCACAACAAATTTGGCATGATTCCATATCTCATGAAGAGGATTACAGTCTATATCAACCAGAATCATAAGAGCTAACTACATTACAAGTTTAGATTTAGTAGCTCATAGAAGAGCCATTTGCTTGCTAAGAAGTAACAGATTACATCTAAATGGTGTTCCACGTTTTGGTTGTTTAAGAAACGACCCTGAATGAAAACAATGCAGTGGAAATCACATTGAGGACATTGTACATTTTCTTTTTGTTTGTGCAAAGTACTTGCATCTAAGAATAAATAATACCTCCCTGTGTTTATTGTCGCTTTCCTAACACACTAAAAGTTCAATTGCTATGTAGAAACCTTAAAGGAAATCTTGCATCAAAACTGCTATGTATATTGTAGAAAGTTTAAAAATAAGATGTTGAAAATACAGGATATTGTATATTATTCGCTATTTAACACGGAATGTTGTCCAAAATTATGCTATGATTGAATGTAAGCCTCCTTGTCAGTGTGGGCCAAATGGCCTGCAAAGACTGAATAAAAATTTATTGTTATTATTGCTATTGTTATTATTATTGTTATTGTTACACACATGGGCGCGCGCGCGCGCGCGCGCACACACACACACACACACACACACACACACACACACACACACACACACACACTTTACCAGAGGGTTTGTGTATTTTCAGGAAAAGGCCAAACCTGTCCGCCTCTCGGAAATAACATGGAACTGCACAGACAGCACTGGAAAGGTCTGCACGGTCTGGAACCTCACCTGGCCTGTAACTTCATGGTGCAGTGTTCAGACGGACGGGATGAAGAGGACTGTGGCTATACCAGGTGTCACCAGGTGAGTTTCTGTTATGCAGTGTTAACTTTAAGCAGAACTCATAATCTGCCGAAATAAACGTACTGGGCAACCTGACAGTGGGGGAACAGAAAGGTAATAAGAAAGACTACTGCCTTCACGACTCACATGTTTAGAAAGAAACTCGTGGAGAGCGTGGCAGCAGAGTCCTCAGAAGAGAAGCCCCCTTCAAGCAAGTGTTTGGCCCTTATCTCCTGACACTCAAGGGGGGTTGGGCCACACCCGGTTCATGACTCTGGATGTCTCTCTGCAGTCCCCCTTTTTCCCATCTTGGGACGAGTAATGGCTGGAATTCGAACTCATTTTCCACTTAATGACTCGCACTCTAACTGAGCGACTGGGACACCTGATATTTGTATGGAAATTTAAGCCTTATGAAGTTCACTTTTTTCCTCCTTGACCAGATCCAGCTTGAACACCTCTCTGCTGCTTCTGCTATTACTTTCAGGGCTCTGTTTTTTTTCCCTTCCTGCAACTGAGAGCTGTTTCATGAGGCTGTATGCAGACGTTCCTACAAACCCCCCTAGCTCCAATTTCTGCAGTGAGGACTTTGACCTGATGCCTTCTCTCCTCAGGCTGTTTGCCAGATCAGCATACTTTTCAGTCTTGTAGATTTGAGCTGCCTCCATTCTGTTCTCATATGGCTCCGTGAGCTCGATCATGATCAGCTGCTTGGTTGACTGAGAGTGGACTACTATGTCTGGTCTCATGCCACTCTTGCTGATGATCTCTGGGTGACTCTTTCATTCTGGGAGGTCTGCAGTGCACTCTAAGTCATCAGCCCCATCCAGCAGACTCTGCCTGCATGTTCCGAGTGGCACTATTGTTCTTGGCCATGATTTGCTACCTCCTGCCGTGAAGAATGTTGCGGGTGCTTTTGGAGTCCTGATTTTCCCCTTTTGTGGTGTTGGTACTAGCCCAGACTGCTGCTTGTACAATCTCTTTGAGCACTTGGTTGTGCTTCCGTGTGTACCTTCCTTGAGCCAGGGCTACTTTACATGAGCTTAGGATATGCTCCACTGTTTGTTTTTCATGACAGAGGGGGCATGAAGGATCGTCTGTTTTCGCCCACTTCACCAGGTTTGCATTTGAGGGCAGAAGGTCATATGCAGATCTGAGAATGAAGTTGATCCTGAGAGGGGCCATGTGCCAAATGTCATTCCAAGTGAGATTTCTTTAGGGTGCATTCTCCCACGTTGTCCATTGCGCTTGCTGGCTTGCTGGCTGCTGCTTTTGGAGTCTCTTTTTTGGTCTTCTTCTTTTCTCATCCCCTGAATCATTATGTCTGTTTTTGGCTTTCCTTTGGCCTTGACCACCATTCAGTTTTGGTGGTCACCCCCAGTCCTTGTCTGTTGGTCTGTGTGTGTCCTGTTATTTTTCTAATCGTGAGACTTTCTTTTGCAGAATCCATCGCCTCTTGAACTTTCCATTTTCTGCCTGTCTTCAGCTGGGCTTGGTTCTTCTACCACCTTGTCTCTTGAGTCCTCCAGCATGCTTTGATGTCTGCTTTGTATTCCTCCAGGATGGATTTCAGTGGTAGTTTCAGCTTTGCTTGGCGACAGTACAGCGCTATGTCAGTCAGACAGGGTGGGACACCAAGTCATTTCCTTGTGAACGTGTTGATTTTAGCTTCCAGTGCCTCCGCTATGCTGGTGCAGATATCATCAGAGGCCATAGGAGCTTTGGTATCAGTATGAACTGCAGACACCAGACCTTGTATTTGCCAGGAGCCCACACTGGTCAATAGTCTCCAAGCCTTCTTCTGACACCTGTACATCTGTTTGGTTTCTTTTGCTTTTTGTGTGTCTTTCAGAGTATCATCATACCATCTTCCAAGGCTCTTGACTGGCTCTTCTGTGACACTGAAGACCACAGATTCGGCCACTTTTCCTTTCCTCAGTGAGAGACTCGTGATTTCTTTGGCTTGAACTTCATTCTGGATGAGGCAACTATGTCGTCCAGCCTCTCCAGCACATGACGTGTCTCGTCTTCTCTGGTTGAAATCACTGTAGTGTCATCCATGAAGGCCTTGAGAGGGAGCATCTTGTATCCATCGCCAAGGTCTTTTTGTCTTGCGTTGCTTGTTGCTGCTTTCAAGATGACTTCCATTGCCAACGCGAACAGTATTGGGGAAATTGCACAGCCCATTGCAATGTGTGACTAAACACTACATGTAAATGGAGGACATGGGGTGGGTGGGACATTGGGAAAGGGACAGAGCCATGTAGATCTTGCTTGAATAATCTGCCTAACTATCTCAAGAGTTAATTGACAGATTGAACTGTGTTTTCTATCATAAGTCTATCATATTTCATGTAGCACTGTTAACACTGAATTCTAAATGCTGTGAAACATTGTCACAAAGTAATACATATTTAGAGAGACTATGATGCTGATGCTAATATCTGGACCATTCCATAATTATGCCACATCTTCCTCACAGGTGAATATATCTTCTATGTGGGATGCTACCAATATCAATTTATCGAGAACACACATCCTTTTAGTAATGATAGAAAGCCAATTGTCATGTTCTCCTATTAGGCTTGATATATCTGGCAAATGTAGCGATGCACAGCTGACCAGCAAAAATGCTACACCAGCATGGAATGCGCAGCTTTCAGCATATATAAAAATAACGGATTTATTGTGATGGGTTACCTCTGCTCTAATGTGATGGATTACCTCTGCTCTATTCTGCTAATTCACTTGATTAATGCTTGTTACTATACCATCTAGGAAGGATTTGAGGTGGGTGGCAAGTGCTATTTTCTGCTGTGGGAGAGGGAATTATCACACTTCGAGGCGAACATACAGTGTGAGAAGCGGGGAGCTCAACTGGCCAGTTTCAAACCAGATGACAACGTGACAGCAGTCCTTCACCTTCTGTGGAGACGTCATCCGTTTAGAATGAAGATTGGTCTATCTCAAGTATATTGATTGTGCCATGGATGTAAGGACCTCTCTCTCTCTCTCTCTCTCTCTCTCTCTCTCTCTCTCTCTCTCTCTCTTTGCTTACTGATCTGAATTCTGAGTTTCTGTGCTCTTCTGCGCTAAAACGTCTATGACTTTTTTTTCATGATTGCCTTTCCCCATATAAATACTGGAATTCATGTCTCTGTTATTGGAAAGGTCCCGACTAGTTTATCCCAATATGTAGGAATCTTCACAGTGCTAGTCTTGAGATCATTCCATATCTGCTTGGTTGGTAGTGTTTCTTGCTCTACCTTTAAATCTGGATGTGTAGCCACTTCCTCTCTTAATGTTCAGATATGAAAGCTGGTCTGGGGTATTGTGGGTTTGCTCTTGTTTGTTGAGGCGATTCTTTAGATTTTTTTATGACATCGGATTGGCCGAGCTGTAATCCAGTTCGTACCCTTGCTCTTGCCTGCCATTGTGGCTGCTCTCCTCTCTCATTTCCTTTGACTCCTGCATGTCCAGGGCAGTACGCCACATGAGTCTTTCCGACGGAAGGTTGCAGATCACTTCATTCCAAGCAGGGCTTCCCATTCCACTCTCCACATGTTCAAGTAGGTTCATGGAGTCAGCCAGTGTCATGGCTTGTTGAGTTGCGCATGAGAGCCAGTGGAGTGTTTGTGTCTCTGCTTCTATCCCCATTGTCAGACTTGACGTTCTTAAAACGTATTCACCATTGTCTGCGTGGATAGTTAGGCCATTTTGTTTTGCTGTGTATCCGCAGCCTGACTTACCTTTGGTTACGAAGCCATCAGTGTATATAACAATAAGTTTTTTGTGTGCCAAGGTTTACTGCCTGCGTCTGAATTACGGTCTTTGTTTTGCCTTCTGGACATTCTCGACAGTGCCCCCCAAGTTCTGGAGCGATGGCAGTTTGGTAGAGGTGTTGGACATAGACTGGATACTTGCCCTATTCTTTCGTTTCTTTGAGTTCTGCTGGCACACTGTATATTGTCTTTTGCCTGTCCTACCCATGATTTCCCTAGGCGAGTGCCTTTTGTTTTCTTGACTGCTGCATGTCGCACGTCGTAGCCATGAGACTCTCTTCTTAAAAATCTCTCATCTCACTAATCGATCCATTTATCTGCATGTTTGGTGTGGTTTCGAAACTTAGGTGAGGTGGTGTATCATATATGGACTAGTGCACATGCAGTGATACTTCCTTGCTGAAACTGAAATTGAAACTTTCTCTCTCTGTCTCTCTCTCTCTCTCTCTCTGTGTGTGTGTGTGTGTGTGTGTGTGTGTGTGTGTGTGTGTGTGTGTGTGTGTGTGTTTGTGCGTGCGTGCGTGCGTGCGTGCGTGCGTGTGTGTGTGTGTGTGTGTGTGTGTGTGTGTGTGTGTGTGTGTGTGTGCGCGTCGCCCGTGCGCGCTTCTGTGTTGTGTGTGTGTGTGTGTGTGTGTGTGTGTGTGTGTGTGTGTGTGTGTGTGAGTGAGTGAGTGAGTGTGTGTGTGTGTGTGTGTGTGTGTGTGTGTGTGTGTGTGTGTGTAACTAAATTTGCAATAGGGTCATGCTGACAGGGCATAGTTCCGAGTAGGTCTCTGATGTGCATGTTCTTACCATAGTCACAAGATAGATCAAGCAATGAGCCAAACTGACTTGATTCATCTAACATGCCTTCTGCGAACATTTTATTATTTATTTATTTATTTACTTTCTAACTTTCTTGTTTATTCTTAAAACTAGCATAAAAAGCGCATGATGTGACATCCAAGGGCAGTGAGGGAATGTAAAATTATGATTTATTGTTTCCTTAATCCTCAGGTGCAAGTTCAAAATACATATTTTTGCAGATTGGCTGGTTTCACGTGATTGGAGGCGACTTGATAATGATAATGAATACTTATATAGCGCCTATTCTCGGCTATACGCCAAGCTCTAAGCGCTTTACAATCAACACTCGTTTACACAACGGGCTGCCTACCTGGGTAGTGCCGACTGAAGAGCTGCCAGCTGGCGCTTCATTCAGTCGTTTCCCGTGTCATCCAGTCAGTATCGTTCAATATCGATCAGTCATTGTCCTTACTTCCTTCATTCTTTCCATTTCTCACTCAGGGTGCATGCTATGTGTAACGTGTCATCCATACCAACGGCCAAACTGGCCTACTCTTCCGAATGTTGGTGATGGGATTTTACGTGTGTGCAAGATGTCATGCGTGCGTTCACACACGGAACCTCGGTTTATAGTCACATTCGAAGGACTGTATGGGAAATGGAGTCAGAACCAATGTTAACTCCGAGGGAAAAATCCCCCTGTACCGAAACGCCCCGGCGGAGGTTCGAACCCGCAACCCCAGGATCGCCAAGATTGCGAGTCAGGCGCTCTACCAACTGAGCTATTCCGGCTTCCGACTTGAGCCTTTTTTGTTTGTTTTCCAACATTTGGTCAAATTTTGAAATATCCAGTTAAAGTGACCAGTTATTGTGAACCTCTGAAGTAAACCTGTATTATTTTCAGGTATAAAAACCCTCAACTCTTATTACACTCATGTGTCCAAAATCTCCGAGATGTGGTCAGTTTGACAGAACGCTTTTCTTAATGCTCTTCAAAACAAAGTTGACGAACCACAATGTCATACCATTCCAGTTATTTCCTTGCTGTATCATAGACCCCGACAGTCAAACCCCACCAGACAAACCCCAACCGACAAACCCCAACAGACAATTATATCTTTGCAAGGTCAACACGCCAGTGTATGAGACTTTGAGAGTACAGTCTACTGTCCTGCATCCACATGAAACAGCTTTCAGTGTCCACTTCATCCTCTGCCCTTCAAACCACACAGCGTATTTGTTTCTGGCCTGTGATGTACGCAGTGCCTGCTGGGCCAAGAACGGCGCTCAGCGTGACACTGACAGCAACAGCTGGGGCAGGCCTCCTGCTTCGCCTTGTCTTCCCTCAGCAATGACGTCACTTCCCCCATTGTTCTCATGCCTCAAAGGAAGTGATGGGGTTTCTTACACGTTTGTGTGTAACCACCGACAAGACTGTAGCGACAATAGTGACGAATCATTTTGTGATTTTCCACCTTGTAAAGAACAGCAATGTGGTGGTAGTAGACAGGTACGCATAACTGATGTCAGTCTTATACTTTAACCCAGTGATAACGCCCAGTGTGAAATCTGGAAGTGCCTTATAGATTGACTCCTTTGCTTCTGAAACACACGCCAAAAGTAAAAATGGTGTTTAAGGGCTTATTGTCCTCAATTCTGTAACATGCATGAATCTTTTGTAGGGGATGCTGGGGGTTAACTTTGTCAGTTTTAATGCTGTATTCAGCCATCATTCATCCCCTGAACATCACAATTCTAAAAATAAAGCATTTTCCGTGGGTATAAAACTGAGCTCAGTTCAGTTCAGTGGTTTATTTAATGTCTTTTCATCATAAAACAGAGTCAAACTGTTATTATGCTCATCAGCTTAATGCTCTGTATATGTTTTTACCACAAGAAATGCAGTTTACTAAGACTTTGATCAATTAATGATACTGATTCTTCATGAAGTATTGAAGCCTGTTTACGCTGGCGTTAATTATTGCTGGGGAAACTTTTGTTTATAGAATTAACTTACTTCGCCAACTGATATGTTAAATGAACATCTAGCATAGTTTTATTAGACTCACAGGACATTCCATAGGGCTAGGATGCCACGTTGACAATTTATTAGTCCATCGTACGTCATTGTTGTCGTTGTTGCTGCAGCCAAGTCTTGTTTTTAAAAAATGAACCAATCACATAACAGCATAGAAAAAACAGACTGAAAGACAACGTTTCTTTGTAATACTTTGCTTTATGATAAATAATCTGGCCCATGTGATGGGATTCCTGGCAGTTATAAAAAGTTAAAATTCCCATAGCCTACTGGTCATAGGGGACGTGAAATGTCAGAGGTTCACTGAGTATAGGGCACAGCGTAATAAAAGGCGGACCCCAGCCTCTCTTTGCGCCACTGTTAGCCATCCTGAATTGAGACATATACCCATTTACAGCTGAATAATCTCAAAATTGTACCGTTGCTGTAAGTGCATAAGGTGACACTAACATCTGTGTCTATGTTGTTACCTGGTAATACAGTGTTACACGTCAGTTCAGTTCTGTAATGGGCAATGGACTGTGTCAATGAGATGATGAAGTCACGTGTCCTTACGTCAAGACAAGAGAGGAAGAGTTTAGCGTGGACTTGACTCCTCCAGCTGTGATTGATTTTGTTAAACGTGGCGGCACAACAGTCACTCCTCTTCCAAATGTGAAGGATGCAGAATCACAAAGGTTTCAGGTTTGTCCAGACACTCACTATCAGTGTGCATATGACGGCTACTGCCTTCCTACCTACACCAGATGTAACGGCTTTTATGACTGCCCCTACCATGAAGACGAAGCAGGCTGTGACAGCTACACCTGTCCAGGCCACTATCGCTGCTTTGACTCCAAAGTATGTGTACATCCAAGCCAGGTATGTGATGGAATCTATCAGTGTCCCAGATCGGAAGACGAGCTGTTGTGTGACCTGCATTGTCCACACAGCTGTATGTGTTACGGGCTGGCCTTCACTTGTCCACAACCTTTCCCTGCCTATGGTTACTCTGAGCTGCGATATCTGAACGTGAGCAGCAGTGGCATGACTCTCTCACAGCTAGAGGCCAATACAATGCTGGTCTTCCTCAGTCTTTATGATTGTCATCTTCACAATGTCACCTCCATATCTTTGCCCAATCTCATCAGCCTTGACTTGAGCTTTAACAACCTCATCACGATTCCATTCCATATTTTATATAACGCTCATAATTTAAAAGCACTGTTTTTTATCAAATAACCCCATAGTGCACTTTCTACCACGTGGCAGTAACAGCAGGGGGACATCTCAACAAATTCAAAGGCTGGATTTGTCATTCACCAATCTTCATGCCCTGGATCAGCAATTTTTCACTCTCTTTTCTGGGGTCATTTGGCTGAATCTGTCACACAGTGGTACACGGCGCGTGACTGGTCAGGGATTTCAGTCAATGAGAAAGCTTCAGGTTCTGGACATGAAGGGATGTCCAATGACAGAGACTGACAAAGAACTCCTGCAAGGTCTGGACCAGCTGCACACAGTCTATGGTGACAACCACAAACTGTGCTGTGTGGCCGCACTTTTACCAGAAGTGAAAAAATGCTTAGCACCAAGAGATGACTTATCTTCCTGTCAGGACTTGCTGAAATCTAACGCTTACAGAGTGTGTTTGGCCGTTTTCAGTGGGCTGGCTCTGGCAGGCAATAGTATCAGTTTTGTGTTCCGTTGTTTTTCTCTTCAGAGAAGTGGTTCACGAGAGGTTTCAACGTCTTCATCCTTCACTTGTGTGTGTCCCACTTTCTGATGGGTGTTTATCTGACAGTAATAGGAGTGGCTGATGTGTACTATGCAAACCGTTATGTCTGGGAGGATATGACATGGAGACACAGTGTCTCATGTAGGTTTGCTGGTTTTCTCTCTTTGATCTCTTGTGAAGTGTCTGCATTTATTATTTGTCTGATCACGGTTGACCGATTTCTGGTTGTTCATTTCCCGCTAAAGTTTTTGCATTTTGAAACGTGGAACGCGCAATTTGTCACCTGTATGTCCTGGATGACGGGTTTTATTCTTGCAGTTGTTCCATTACTACCTGGTGTGGCTCACTGGAGAGTTCTATAGTCAGACAGGGATCTGTATTCCTTTGCCTGTCACCAGGAGAATGTTTGCTGGACATAACTATGCTTTGGGTATTATGATTGTGTTGAACTTCGTTCTATTTCTTGTTATTGCGTTTGGCCAGATGGCTATTTATTGGTCAATACGATCAAACACACTGAAACAGGGTTGGAGCACTAAGTGTTCTGATGACACAGATGTAGCCCGCCGATTGTTCACTGTGGCCGTGTCAGATTTTCTCTGCTGGTTTCCTGTTGGTTTACTGGGGCTTCTGGCGTCACAAGGGGTACCTGTTTCTGGAGAACTCAACGTTGCCATGGCCATTATTGTGATGCCGCTGAACTCGGCTCTAAATCCTTTCCTATACACGGTGAATATTCTCCTGCAAAGACAAGAGCAAAAAAAACAGGAACAGATTCAAAAATGGCTAGAATCGAGGAAGCAGTCATTTTAGCGGCAATGTTGCTTTTACTCGGTTGAATATTACTGTACATAGCAAGGCCTTGGGAACACTTGGTATTTTGCTGCATGCAGTTTAGCTCATTTGGATTTTGACAGTTGCTTTTCTTAAAAATTGTTGCTGTAATAGAGTGTTTCAGGTTATCGACTATATAATTCTTCAGCTGTAAATTATGTCTCAGGAGAAGGGTGAAGAAATGAATAAAATACATTGTAGTTAAAAGAAGATGTTTGTACGGCTCATTCCTTCTTTATGGTAGTGAATCTCCTTGCATTACAACATCGCGCGCCAAGCAAAATTCATCATCTGGGACAATTTGACATGGGAACGTTTGTTTTAATCGGTGCATGAAGGAAAGTTTCTATAATAAATTTTGCTCTGTTCGACAGGAAGCAAACAGATCATTTCCTGTAAAATTCACCTCATGGCAGCTGCTTTCTTCACCAGAGTTTTATCTTCGGGAGGTGACTCATGATCTGGAAGTTAGATTATCTGGTTTCATACAAACCAATGTTAAACATGTTTTCTTTGTGAACGACGTTTTCGGCTTTGTAGAAGGCTTATGTAAAGTCATGAATCAGTACACGCCTGCACAACCTTGGACACTTGAAAAAAATGGATTATACCTTTTTAGGAACAGGCGTCGTTTCACTTTCTTTTCCCTTGTGGATCAAAGGGAACAGAAAGGGTATAGTCACACAGGTGGCTGGCAGTCGCACAGTCATGGTTCAAAATCGTTGGATCATATCAAAGGAATCGTTGTTGGTATGTCCAATAATCGTATAAGTCGCCATGCAGAATTTGGAAACCAGACAAAAGCTATAGATTATCACATTCCCCAGTCCAGTTTACTCACTCTCCCCTCTACGCCCCCCTTTTCGTACCCTCTCTTGTATCCATTCCCAACCCCTCCCTTTTTTCTCCCCGTCTACTTTTTCCCACTTTATCCCTCCTCTTCCTCTTCTTCATCCATCCCCCCCCCCCAATCCCCCCCCCCCCCCCTCCTCCTAACCCATGCGCACCAGCCCTTTCCCACAGTCATCGTCATCCACTCTCCTCCCTGGCAGCTTCCCACGTTCCCCGTGTCCCCCATCCCCTTTCTTGGCATTTTCCACCACACATCAGCTTCCATTGCATGCCCACTTTCCACCCCGCCACTCCCTCCCCGATCCCGACTCCCCTCCCTCTATCATTCCCCTCTTTTATCGTCCGCAACCCATCGCCCTGCTGTTCCTTGTGCCCCTTCCCCTCCTCTTTTTTCTTAGACTCGCTTGGAATTCTGACAACATGTCGCTTTGCTACATGGTCGCATTTTTAGGCCCATTGCATGAGCGGTCGATGCGACTGTCTACAACACAATGAAGTTGCTCTAGTTCTGCCCAGTATGCAGAAAAGTCACTGTGCCAAAGACAGGAAAGATCAAACTTAAACTGAAGATTTATACAAGAGGCAAAAGGCATGCGACGTACACAGACAGAGACAACGTACTGTGTGTGTGTGTGTGTGTGTGTGTGTGTGTGTGTGTGTGTGTGTGTGTGTGTGTGCACTGTTTTGATTCTGGTGTTGTGTAGGTTTTGTGGGCAACTACACGCATCGATTACGTGTATCTAGAAATGCGGCCGAATATTTATGAATGATGGTACAAATGGGTAGCGTCGAAAATAAGAAAGTGTTATTTCATCATACTGATAACATTCATTAAATTATTAATAGTTCATTCTCTTCCACTCCATGAAGATTGTATAGTTGGCCTTCTGCAGCTATCATGCAGTAATATACTTTTTTGAGCTCCAAATCACGAGATGTCATTTGTAGCAGACACAGTGCTGATCTGTTTTTGGAATTTCTGCAGTTTGTCAGGTAATCACTGCGGGTTACAACTGTCTATTAGTTTGTTATAAACCAACGCCTTAAAGAAGTTCCGTTTTTTTTTACTGTTACTCCAAAACATGTGTATTTCCCTTGTAATTTATTTGAAAAAGATTATTTGACCAGCTTCATATCAAACGTATCAACCCTATTCCTCAACATGAGAGAATTCAGTATCAGATAGTATAGTCTCTAAATGTCTGTCCAGGAACCCACCAAGACCCGCCAAGCAACGCATCATCATAAGCTCGCTCCACATAGATCTCTTCTTTTGCTTATATGATGTGCATTCGAAATTAAATTATCTGGCATTCACTATTCAGAGAAGAAGGATACATATACAGTTCTGACACAATGGGTATTTTCATTGTTTTGTGTGTGCACTCCTAGAACATCTGCATTGTTTGTCACTGATGGTTTGAAAGGAAACATTGCCTCCACTCCGTCTTTGGAGTAATCAACATTTCCAGTTTCGTTAAAACAGTACGTTTAAAATAGTTGTATACATCCTGTACTTTAATATAGTCATTCCACATGAGAAAAATAACGATATATTGGATCACTTTTTATAGATATCTCGATTCTCGTTTGATTTCTATCGCTGACAGTTATCATGCATGCAGCTAGTTCCTGATTTTGGTGTTGACAATAGCAAGATTATATATGATATTCTGGATTCAAACTTTGTTTGATTCGTTGACAAATGAAGAGTAAATATGCTGTTTAGTGTCTTTTATGTCAGTTATGAACATATTAAAAAGATTCAAAATGGAGCGACTGATGGCGAAGAACGAAGCAAAAATTTAGAAAGAGAGGGGGTAGTTACCGCCAAGGACATTGACAAACAAAGCACAGGACAAGACACGATGCATTTCGACCTCTTGGATCTTCTTCAGAAAAAAAAAAAAAAAACGATCACATTTAACATTTAGGACAGTGCAAACACAGAACGAAAGACAGACTTATCTTGTGTCCATGTGGTGTGAAGAATGGCCGCCAGACAGAAATGACAGAGGGGGTTATGGGAGAGGAAAAGGAGGGGGGGGGGGGGGGGCGTGGAGGGAGGGGATGAGTGAGGCGATGGGGTTTGTACAGTTGGTTTAGTGGGGTGGTGTGATATATGTGACGGTTGTGGTTAAGATGGATTGATAACAATGCTAAGAGGCAGGGTGTGTGTGTGTGTGTGTGTGTGTGTGTGTGTGTGTAAAGTGTGTGTGTGTGTGTGTGTGTGTGTGTGTGTGTGTGTACCATATATATATATATATATATATATATATATATAAATATATATATTAAAAAAAGATAAAAAAATATATATATATATATTATTTAAAAAGAGAAAATATATAGATATAGATATATATAGAGACAGAGAGAGACCACACACACACACACACACACACACACCACACACGGGAAGGGGGGGGGGGCACCACATGTAAACAGTATTCCGGGTGAGTTATGATCATGATGCATATATATATATATATATATATATATATATATATATATATATATATATATATATATATATATATAGGGGGGGGGGGGTGATAAGCCTTCATATCTGCAGTGGTAGATGATTCTGCCTAATTGACAGTATGTGCTTGAGTGGTGAATGGGGAATAAATAAATGCTTCTCAAAATGAATCTTCAGCAAGCTTATAGTCTCCAAAGCGGGAGACCATCTCCAATGGGGAGAAAGCTCACTAACATATAACTCCTGGTCAGATACCGGTATTTAGAAACCTGATTGTTGCTCCTCAGTGACCGCGGAAATTTATTCCCCATTCACCCTTTCAAGCACATACTGTCAGTTAGGCAGAATCATCTGCCACTGCAGATATGAAGGCTTATCACCCCCCTATTTCTATAATCTGAGACATAAGAGCAAGCTTTGTTTATAATTCAATATTTCTTGCAGTCATTGCAACACCTAGCTGCTCTGTAAGTTGCTGGAATGGTGCTCGGTACTTATCCTTGGAATATATATATATATATATATATATATATATATATATATATATATATATATATATATATATATATATATATATAATAAGTAGCAGAATAAGATGAGAGTAACTGTAATTTAAAAAAAAAAAAAAATTAAGTGAATAATATAGATAAATGGTTTCGCTAGGTGATGAGGAGATGGTAGTGGTTATGTGTGGGTAGTTGTTGAAAGATGTTAGGTAATGTTAATCAGGGAGGGAAGGGGATGGAAGATTAATGGGTGATAAAGTTAATTGGGGGGACGAGGGGTTTGGGGGAAAGTTGGGGGGAAAGGGTGTGGGGGGGAGGAGGTATGTGTGTGGGGGGGGGGGGGGGGGGAGAGTAAGAGAGTTCATATATCTCCATCCACCATGAGGTGGGGGTGAGTGTGGGAGGTTCATACAAACAGTGCTGTTGAAAAAGTAAACAATGCTGTGGGATGATGTTTATTGTAACAGGTGAAATAATGTGTTGGCATTAATATGCTGATGTTGGTTGAGAAAAAATAGCAATGCTCAATGAGAAACAGGGTATCATGTGTACCACACCCCCACACAGACACCCACACCACATCCACCCACCCACACACCCACACACACACACACACACACATGGGGGGGGGGGCACATGTAAACAGTATTTCGGGGGAATTATGATCATGATGAGACTAACTCACGCCGCGCTTTTCGCGGAAGTAACGGAAAGTGGAAGCACTGGACACTGACATACGAAATTAAACTCTCTTGGCCTATGTCAGTACTGAGAACAGTGCTACTAGCCTACCTGCTCCTCTTCGTGTGTCAAATAAAGGGAACGACCAGCCTGTCTGGTTGCTGTGATAACACTGTGACCTGTCAACCTCTACAGTGCAGCCGACTATGTCAGCTGTCAACCTCTGCAGTTCAGCAACATCAAAGGTCTGCCTTTCACGATCCAAATCTGCATTTGCCAACTTAGACGCCTTTTTCTCATGTTAGCTGTAGCAACTGGATTTGAAGCGGCCACAAGATGGAGATTGTACCGAAGGCCTCAGTATAGAGTGACTATCCACACAACATCGGGGGCCCCAACTCATCCTCAAGCTTATCATCCTTGAGACGTGCATGATCTGGATCGGATGGTACCTTCTCTTCTGTATGGATGTGGAATCAAATCCAGGGCCGGAGAGGTGGATGCATCAACAAGACCAGGCACAGAACAGTCACAGCTTTGGCTCTTCAGACAGGTATAGGCAAAAAGGCATGGGTTAGGTACTTTCAAAAATCCAGGGTTTGAAGCTTTTAACACCAACCCAAGAGATCTTCACAGAAATCTACTCACTCTAGCTGGATATCCGACAATTGAAAAAAAAAAGAATCACCAGACGCTGTGCTGAGACTGGAGTCTCTGTGTGGTGCCCTTCAAAGAGACAATCAGCAACTGAAGCATGACGTGCAGTGGTTGACTAGCCAGTGCCAACTCCCTGGAGCAATGCTGCAGTGAGTTATACCAGTGGAAAGACTCATTCATGGAGATGTCAAAAAACATAGATGACCACATGGGATAAACTAGAATCTTTCTCAAGACGCAACAACATTAGATTATTTTACGTCTTTGAAGGCCCCAATGAAGACAATTCAAAGTGCATTCGGAAGGTAGTGCAACTACTGAACAGGTACTTTCCTTGCAAGTCATGGACCACTGACGACGTCGAACGTGCGCACCGTCTTGGACCTAAAGCTGAAAGCCACAATAATCCACGTCCCATCATTGCACGTCTGTTCCGATGGCAGGACAAACTGGCCATCCTTCAGGCCAAAGAGTGCAGAAGGGAGATGGCAAACGATTTGGGAATCCGAGTCGCCTCTGATCTAACAAACCGCCAGAGCCAGGCCATCCAAGCAGAAAAAGATCAGGCAGACACGCCTATGTCTGGAAGGGCCGTCTGTACTACAAGAATGGATCTCAGAAAGGAC
>JADBJO010021739.1:31983-51018 GCA_016801955.1 Conus betulinus
TACATTACAGGATCAATGTTCTGAAACTTGTGAAGAGTGTCCTAATTTTGATGAAATATCATAAACTGAAATATTCAAAGCAATTAATGCAATGAAGAAGGGTAAAGCTGCCAGGCCAGATGGTTTGCCCACTGACCTGTTCCATGCAGGAGCAAACGTACTCATTAAGTTTCTACACCCCTTGTTCAATAAAGTGTTCAGTAGCGGAACTTACCCAAAAAGCTGGACAAAAACAGTAATCTTTCCCTTACATAAAAAGGGTGATCGAGGTTGTGTTGATAACTACAGAAGTATTTCTTTGCTGAATGTGCTTAGTAAAATATATAATACAGTGATTAATAACAGATTGACTCAATATTGTAATGAACATGAAACTATCCCTGAAGCCCAAGCAGGCTTCCGGAAAAGCTATAGTACAATGGACAACATATTTTCTCTTCAATCTCTCGTGCAAAAATACTTAAGCAAACAAGGTAGACGATTTTATTCGCTATTTGTAGACTTTTCAAAAGCGTTCAACTGTGTAAATAGAAGTGAACTTCTTTACACTCTGCTGTCCAGAGGGATCCATAGTAAACTGTTTGGCACAATTCAAGGTATGTATAAGAGTGTGATGGCAGCTGTGTGTGTTGGAGATAAGATAACAGAATATTTTGAGTGCTTATCTGTTGTTAGGCAAGGCTGTGTTTTGAGTCCCCTTTTGTTTTCTATATTTCTATCTGAACTTCAGACAGAGTTAATTTGTTGTGTGGTGCACGAGGTATTGTTATACTGGAAGATCCGTTGGGTATTCTCCTCCTTACGTATGCTGATGACATTGCAATTGTTGCTGACACTGTTCTATACCTACAGAAGAAGATCGACTGTCTAGAAAAATGTTGTAAAAGATGGGGTCTGAAGGTAAACATGGATAAGACTAAAGTTGTTGTATTCTAAAATGGAGGTTTTAACAAAAAAAAAAAGTGAAAAATGGAAGCTAAACGATAAAGAGATAAAGGTTGAATTTTGCTATAATTATCTGGGGGTAATTTTTTCATCTACCTTGAAATGGACTAAGAATGTAGAAGCTCTTTCTGATAAAGCCCTTAGAGCTTTAGCAGGCATAAAAAGGTTATATTTCAGATTTAAAGCACTCCCAGTGGACATGGTTTTCAAAATATTTGATACAAAAATTAAGCCCATTCTATTATATGGATCGGAAGTTAGGGGATTTCAGAAATATGATGCTATAGAAAAAGTGCAAGTTAAGATATGTAAAATGATACCTGGTATAGGTTGGGATGTGAAAAATGATGTAGCTTTAGCTGAATGTGGAAGATTTCCTATCTTGATTGATACTCAAAACTCGTCTCATCAAATACTGGTGCAGACTCATTAACATGCCAAGCAACAGATACCCAGACAGTATTATGATATCCTGCATGCACATGACTCAGCTGGCAGAAAGAATTGGGCATCAGAAATCAGACTTCTGCTATGCAAGTGTGGATTTGGTCAGTTCTGGGCTCTGCAAAACCCTGGAAATAGTAAATTCTTTCTTGAAGAGTTTAGGAATAGGCTGAAAGATATGTCACAACAAATTTGGCATGATTCCATATCTCATGAAGAGGATTACAGTCTATATCAACCAGAAATCATAAGAGCTAACTACATTACAAGTTTAGATTTAGTAGCTCATAGAAGAGCCATTTGCTTGCTAAGAAGTAACAGATTACATCTAAATGGTGTTCCACGTTTTGGTTGTTTAAGAAACGACCCTGAATGAAAACAATGCAGTGGAAATCACATTGAGGACATTGTACATTTTCTTTTTGTTTGTGCAAAGTACTTGCATCTAAGAAGTAAATACCTCCCTGTGTTTTTATTGTCGCTTTCCTAACACACTAAAAGTTCAATTGCTATGTAGAAACCTTAAAGGAAATCTTGCATTCAAAACTGCTATGTATATTGTAGAAAGTTTAAAAATAAGATGTTGAAAATACAGGATATTGTATATTATTCGCTATTTAACACGGAATGTTGTCCAAAATTATGCTATGATTGAATGTAAGCCTCCTTGTCAGTGTGGGCCAAATGGCCTGCAAAGACTGAATAAAAATTTATTGTTATTATTGCTATTGTTATTATTATTATTGTATTGTTACACACATGGGCGCGCGCGCGCGCGCGCGCGCACACACACACACACACACACACACACACACACACACACACACACACACACACTTTACCAGAGGGTTTGTGTATTTTCAGGAAAAGGCCAAACCTGTCCGCCTCTCCGAAATAACATGGAACTGCACAGACAGCAACTGGAAAGGTCTGCATGGTCTGGAACCTCACCTGGCCTGTAACTTCATGGTGCAGTGTTCAGACGGACGGGATGAAGAGGACTGTGGGTATTATACCAGGTTCACCAGGTGAGTTTCTGTTATGCAGTGTTAACTTTAAGCAGAACTCATAATCTGCCGAAATAAACGTACTGGGCAACCTGACAGTGGGGGAACAGAAATGTAATAAGAAAGACTACTGCCTTCACGACTCACATGTTTAGAAAGAAACTCGTGGAGAGCGTGGCAGCAGAGTCCTCAGAAGAGAAGCCCCCTTCAAGCAAGTGTTTTGGCCCTTATCTCCTGACACTCAAGGGGGGTTGGGCCACACCTGGTTCATGACTCTGGATGTCTCTCTGCAGTCCCTTTTTCCCCATCTTGGGACGAGTAATGGCTGGAATTCGAACTCATTTTCACTTAATGACTCGCACTCTAACTGAGCCACTGGGACACCTGATATTGTATGGAAATTTAAGCCTTATGAAGTTCACTTTTTTTCCTCCTTGACCAGATCCAGCTTGAACACCTCTCTGCTGCTTCTGCTATTACTTTCAGGGCTCTGTTTTTTCCCTTCCTGCAACTGAGAGCTGTTTCATGAGGCTGTATGCAGACGTTCCTACAAACCCCCTAGCTCCAATTTCTGCAGTGAGGACTTTGACCTGATGCCTTCTCTCCTCAGGCTGTTTGCCAGATCAGCATACTTTTCAGTCTTGTAGATTTGAGCTGCCTCCATTCTGTTCTCATATGGCTCCGTGAGCTCGATCATGATCAGCTGCTTGGTTGACTGAGAGTGGACTACTATGTCTGGTCTCATGCCACTCTTGCTGATGATCTCTGGGTGACTCTTTCATTCTGGGAGGTCTGCAGTGCACTCTAAGTCATCAGCCCCATCCAGCAGACTCTGCCTGCATGTTCCGAGTGGCACTATTGTTCTTGGCCATGATTTGCTACCTCCTGCCGTGAAGAATGTTGCGGGTGCTTTTGGAGTCCTGATTTTCCCTTTTGTGGTGTTGGTACTAGCCCAGACTGCTTGTACAATCTCTTTGAGCACTTGGTTGTGCTTCCGTGTGTACCTTCCTTGAGCCAGGGCTACTTTACATGAGCTTAGGATATGCTCCACTGTTTGTTTTTCATGACAGAGGGGGCATGAAGGATCGTCTGTTTTTCGCCCACTTCACCAGGTTTGCATTTGAGGGCAGAAGGTCATATGCAGATCTGAGAATGAAGTTGATCCTGAGAGGGGCCATGTGCCAAATGTCATTCCAAGTGAGATTTCTTTAGGGTGCATTCTCCCACGTTGTCCATTGCGCTTGCTGGCTCTGCTGGACTGCTTTTTGGAGTCTTTTTTGGTCTTCTTCTTTTCTCATCCCCTGAATCATTATGTCTGTTTTGGCTTTCCTTTGGCCTTGACCACCATTCAGTTTTGGTCACCCCCAGTCCTTGTCTGTTGGTCTGTGTGTGTCCTGTTATTTTTCTAATCGTGAGACTTTCTTTTGCAGAATCCATCGCCTCTTGAACTTTCCATTTTCTGCCTGTCTTCAGCTGGGGCTTGGTTCTTCTACCACCTTGTCTCTTGAGTCCTCCAGCATGCTTTGATGTCTGCTTGTATTCCTCCAGGATGGATTTCAGTGGTAGTTTCAGCTTTGCTTGGCGACAGTACAGCGCTATGTCAGTCAGACAGGGTGGGACACCAAGCCATTTCCTTGTGAACGTGTTGATTTTAGCTTCCAGTGCCTCCGCTATGCTGGTGCAGATATCATCAGAGGCCATAGGAGCTTTGGTATCAGTATGAACTGCAGACACCAGACCTTGTATTTGCCAGGGAGCCCACACTGGTCAATAGTCTCCTCCAAGCCTTCTTCTGACACCTGTACATCTGTTTTGGTTTCTTTTGCTTTTTGTGTGTCTTTCAGAGTATCATCATACCATCTTCCAAGGCTCTTGACTGGCTCTTCTGTGACACTGAAGACCACAGATTCGGCCACTTTTCCTTTCCTCAGTGAGAGACTCCGTGATTTCTTTGGCTTGAACTTCATTCTGGATGAGGCAACTATGTCGTCCAGCCTCTCCAGCACATGACGTGTCTCGTCTTCTCTGGTTGAAATCACTGTAGTGTCATCCATGAAGGCCTTGAGAGGGAGCATCTTGTATCCATCGCCAAGGTCTTTTTGTCTTGCGTTGCTTGTTGCTGCTTTCAAGATGACTTCCATTGCCAACGCGAACAGTATTGGGGAAATTGCACAGCCCATTGCAATGTGTGACTAAACACTACATGTAAATGGAGGACATGGGGTGGGTGGGACATTGGGAAAGGGACAGAGCCATGTAGATCTTGCTTGAATAATCTGCCTAACTATCTCAAGAGTTAATGACAGATTGAACTGTTTTCTATCATAAGTCTATCATATTTCATGTAGCACTGTTAACACTGAATTCTAAATGCTGTGAAAACATTGTCACAAAGTAATACATATTTAGAGAGACTATGATGCTGATGCTAATATCTGGACCATTCCATAATTATGCCACACATCTTCCTCACAGGTGAATATATCTTCTATTGTGGGATGCTACCAATATCAATTTATCGAGAACACACATCCTTTTAGTAATGATAGAAAGCCATTGTCATGTTCTCCTATTAGGCTTGATATATCTGGCAAATGTAGCGATGCACAGCTGACCAGCAAAAATGCTACACCAGCATGGAATGCGCAGCTTTTAGCATATATAAAAATAACGGATTTATTGTGATGGGTTACCTCTGCTCTAATGTGATGGATTACCTCTGCTCTATTCTGCTAATTCACTTGATTAATGCTTGTTACTATACCATCTAGGAAGGATTTGAGGTGGGTGGCAAGTGCTATTTTCTGCTGTGGGAGAGGGAATTATCACACTTCGAGGCGAACATACAGTGTGAGAAGCGGGGAGCTCAACTGGCCAGTTTCAAACCAGATGACAACGTGACAGCAGTCCTTCACCTTCTGTGGAGACGTCATCCGTTTAGAATGAAGATTGGTCTATCATCAAGTATATTGATTGTGCCATGGATGTAAGGACCTCTCTCTCTCTCTCTCTCTCTCTCTCTCTCTCTCTCTCTCTTTGCTTACTGATCTGAATTCTGAGTTTCTGTGCTCTTCTGCGCTAAAACGTCTATGAGTTTATTTTCATGATTGCCTTTCCCCATATAAATACTGGAATTCATGTCTCTGTTATTGGAAAGGTCCCGACTAGTTTATCCCAATATGTAGGAATCTTCACAGTGCTAGTCTTGAGATCATTCCAATATCTGCTTGGTTGGTAGTGTTTCTTGCTCTACCTTTAAGTCTGGATGTGTAGCCACTTCCTCTCTTAATGTTCAGATATGAAAGCTGGTCTGGGGTATTGTGGGGTTTGCTCTTGTTTGTTGAGGCGATTCTTTAGATTTTTTTATGACATCGGATTGGCCGAGCTGTAATCCAGTTCGTACCCTTGCTCTTGCCTGCCATTGTGGCTGCTCTCCTCTCTCATTTCCTTTGACTCCTGCATGTCCAGGGCAGTACAGCCACATGAGTCTTTCCGACGGAAGGTTGCAGATCACTTCATTCCAAGCAGGGCTTCCCATTCCACTCTCCCACATGTTCAAGTAGGTTCATGGAGTCAGCCAGTGTCATGGCTTGTTGAGTTGCGCATGAGAGCCAGTGGAGTGTTTGTGTCTCTGCTTCTATCCCCATTGTCAGACTTGACGTTCTTAAAACGTATTCACCATTGTCTGCGTGGATAGTTAGGCCATTTTGTTTTGCTGTGTATCCGCAGCCTGACTTACCTTTGGTTACGAAGCCATCAGTGTATATAACAATAAGTTTTTTTGTGTGCCAAGGTTTACTGCCTGCGTCTGAATTACGGTCTTTGTTTTGCCTTCTGGACATTCTCGACAGTGCCCCCCAAGTTCTGGAGCGATGGCAGTTTGGTAGAGGTGTTGGACATAGACTGGATACTTGCCCTATTCTTTCGTTTCTTTGAGTTCTGCTGGCACACTGTATATTGTCTTTTGCCTGTCCTACCCATGATTTCCCTAGGCGAGTGCCTTTTGTTTTCTTGACTGCTGCATGTCGCACGTCGTAGCCATGAGACTCTCTTCTTAAAAATCTCTCATCTCACTAATCGATCCATTTATCTGCATGTTTGGTGTGGTTTCGAAACTTAGGTGAGGTGGTGTATCATATATGGACTAGTGCACATGCAGTGATACTTCCTTGCTGAAACTGAAATTGAAACTTTCTCTCTCTCTCTCTCTCTCTCTCTCTCTCTCTCTCTGTGTGTGTGTGTGTGTGTGTGTGTGTGTGTGTGTGTGTGTGTGTGTGTGTGTGTTGTGCGTGCGTGCGTGCGTGCGTGCGTGTGTGTGTGTGTGTGTGTGTGTGTGTGTGTGTGTGTGTGTGTGTGTGCGCGTCGCCCGTGCGCGCTTCTGTGTTGTGTGCGTGTGTGTGTGTGTGTGTGTGTGTGTGTGTGTGTGTGTGTGTGTGTGTGTGAGTGAGTGAGTGAGTGTGGTGTGTGTGTGTGTGTGTGTGTGTGTGTGTGTGTGTGTGTGTGTGTGTAACTAAATTTGCAATAGGGTCATGCTGACAGGGCATAGTTCCGAGTAGGTCTCTGATGTGCATGTTCTTACCATAGTCACAAGATAGATCAAGCAATGAGCCAAACTGACTTGATTCATCTAACATGCCTTCTGCGAACATTTTTATTATTATTTATTTATTTACTTTCTAACTTTCTTGTTTATTCTTAAAACTAGCATAAAAAGCGCATGATGTGACATCCAAGGGCAGTGAGGGAATGTAAAATTATGATTTATTGTTTCCTTAATCCTCAGGTGCAAGTTCAAAATACATATTTTTGCAGATTGGCTGGTTTCACGTGATTGGAGGCGACTTGATAATGATAATGAATACTTATATAGCGCCTATTCTCGGCTATACGCCAAGCTCTAAGCGTTTTTACAATCAACACTCGTTTACACAACGGGCTGCCTACCTGGGTAGTGCCGACTGAAGAGCTGCCAGCTGGCGCTTCATTCAGTCGTTTCCCGTGTCATCCAGTCAGTATCGTTCAATATCGATCAGTCATTGTCCTTACTTCCTTCATTCTTTCCATTTCTCACTCAGGGTGCATGCTATGTGTAACGTGTCATCCATACCAACGGCCAAACTGGCCTACTCTTCCGAATGTTGGTGATGGGATTTTACGTGTGTGCAAGATGTCATGCGTGCGTTCACACATGGAACCTCGGTTTATAGTCACATTCGAAGGACTGTATGGGAAATGGAGTCAGAAACCAATGTTAACTCCGAGGGAAAATCCCCCTGTACCGAAACGCCCCGGCGGAGGTTCGAACCCGCAACCCCAGGATCGCCAAGATTGCGAGTCAGGCGCTCTACCAACTGAGCTATTTCCGCTTCCGACTTGAGCCTTTTTTGTTTGTTTTCCAACATTTGGTCAAATTTTGAAATATCCAGTTAAAGTGACCAGTTATTGTGAACCTCTGAAGTAAACCTGTATTATTTTCAGGTATAAAAAGACGCTGATGTGGGTGGACAGGACATTAGCCCATGCTGTACATACTGTACCCTCAACTCTTATTACACTCATGTGTCCAAAATCTCCGAGATGTGGTCAGTTTGACAGAACGCTTTTCTTAATGCTCTTCAAAACAAAGTTGACGAACCACAATGTCATACCATTCCAGTTATTTCTTGCTGTATCATAGACCCCGACAGTCAAACCCCACCAGACAAACCCCAACCGACAAACCCCAACAGACAATTATATCTTTGCAAGGTCAACACGCCAGTGTATGAGACTTTGAGAGTACAGTCTACTGTCCTGCATCCACATGAAACAGCTTTCAGTGTCCACTTCATCCTCTGCCCTTCAAACCACACAGCGTATTTGTTTCTGGCCTGTGATGTACGCAGTGCCTGCTGGGCCAAGAACGGCGCTCAGCGTGACACTGACAGCAACAGCTGGGGCAGGCTCCTGCTTCGCCTTGTCTTCCCTCAGCAATGACGTCACTTCCCCCATTGTTCTCATGCCTCAAAGGAAGTGATGGGGTTTCTTACACGTTTGTGTGTAACCACCGACAAGACTGTAGCGACAATAGTGACGAATCATTTTGTGATTTTCCACCTTGTAAAGAACAGCAATGTGGTGGTAGTAGACAGGTACGCATAACTGATGTCAGTCTTATACTTTAACCCAGTGATAACGCCCAGTGTGAAATCTGGAAGTGCCTTATAGATTGGCTCCTTTGCTTCTGAAACACGCCAAAAGTAAAAAAAATGGTGTTTAAGGGCTTATTGTCCTCAATTCTGTAACATGCATGAATCTTTTGTTAGGGATGCTGGGGGTTAACTTTGTCAGTTTTAATGCTGTATTCAGCCATCATTCATCCCCTGAACATCACAATTCTAAAAATAAAGCATTTTCCGTGGGTATAAAACTGAGCTCAGTTCAGTTCAGTGGTTTATTTAATGTCTTTTCATCATAAAACAGAGTCAAACTGTTATTATGCTCATCAGCTTAATGCTCTGTATATGTTTTTACCACAAGAAATGCAGTTACTAAGACTTTGATCAATTAATGATACTGATTCTTCATGAAGTATTGAAGCCTGTTTACGCTGGCGTTAATTATTGCTGGGGAAACTTTTGTTTATAGAAATAACTTACTTCGCCAACTGATATGTTAAATGAACATCTAGCATAGTTTTATTAGACTCACAGGACATTCCATAGGGCTAGGATGCCACGTTGACAATTTATTAGTCCATCGTACGTCATTGTTGTCGTTGTTGCTGCAGCCAAGTCTTGTTTTTAAAAAATGAACCAATCACATAACAGCATAGAAAAAAACAGACTGAAAGACAACGTTTCTTTGTAATACTTTGCTTTATGATAAATAATCTGGCCCATGTGATGGGATTCCTGGCAGTTTATAAAAAGTTAAAATTCCCATAGCCTACTGGTCATAGGGGACGTGAAATGTCAGAGGTTCACTGAGTATAGGGCACAGCGTAATAAAAGGCGGACCCCAGCCTCTCTTTGCGCCACTGTTAGCCATCCTGAATTGAGACATATACCCATTTACAGCTGAATAATCTCAAAATTGTACCGTTGCTGTAAGTGCATAAGGTGACACTAACATCTGTGTCTATGTTGTTACCTGGTAATACAGTGTTACACGTCAGTTCAGTTCTGTAATGGGCAAATGGACTGTGTCAATGAGGATGATGAAGTCACGTGTCCTTACGTCAAGACAAGAGAGGAAGAGTTTAGCGTGGACTTGACTCCTCCAGCTGTGATTGATTTTGTTAAACGTGGCGGCACAACAGTCACTCTCTCTTCCAAATGTGAAGGATGCAGAATCACAAAGGTTTCAGGTTTGTCCAGACACTCACTATCAGTGTGCATATGACGGCTACTGCCTTCCTACCTACACCAGATGTAACGGCTTTTATGACTGCCCCTACCATGAAGACGAAGCAGGCTGTGACAGCTACACCTGTCCAGGCCACTATCGCTGCTTTGACTCCAAAGTATGTGTACATCCAAGCCAGGTATGTGATGGAATCTATCAGTGTCCCAGATCGGAAGACGAGCTGTTGTGTGACCTGCATTGTCCACACAGCTGTATGTGTTACGGGCTGGCCTTCACTTGTCCACAACCTTTCCCTGCCTATGGTTACTCTGAGCTGCGATATCTGAACGTGAGCAGCAGTGGCATGACTCTCTCACAGCTAGAGGCCAATACAATGCTGGTCTTCCTCAGTCTTTATGATTGTCATCTTCACAATGTCACCTCCATATCTTTGCCCAATCTCATCAGCCTTGACTTGAGCTTTTAACAACCTCATCACGATTCCATTCCATATTTTATATAACGCTCATAATTTAAAAGCACTGTTTTTATCAAATAACCCCATAGTGCACTTTCTACCACGTGGCAGTAACAGCAGGGGGACATCTCAACAAATTCAAAGGCTGGATTTGTCATTCACCAATCTTCATGCCCTGGATCAGCAATTTTTCACTCTCTTTTCTGGGGTCATTTGGCTGAATCTGTCACACAGTGGTACACGGCGCGTGACTGGTCGGGGATTTCAGTCAATGAGAAAGCTTCAGGTTCTGGACATGAAGGGATGTCCAATGACAGAGACTGACAAAGAACTCCTGCAAGGTCTGGACCAGCTGCACACAGTCTATGGTGACAACCACAAACTGTGCTGTGTGGCCGCACTTTTACCAGAAGTGAAAAAATGCTTAGCACCAAGAGATGACTTATCTTCCTGTCAGGACTTGCTGAAATCTAACGCTTACAGAGTGTGTTTGGCCGTTTTCAGTGGGCTGGCTCTGGCAGGCAATAGTATCAGTTTTGTGTTCCGTTGTTTTTCTCTTCAGAGAAGTGGTTCACGAGGTTTCAACGTCTTCATCCTTCACTTGTGTGTGTCCCACTTTCTGATGGGTGTTTATCTGACAGTAATAGGAGTGGCTGATGTGTACTATGCAAACCGTTATGTCTGGGAGGATATGACATGGAGACACAGTGTCTCATGTAGGTTGGCTGGTTTTCTCTCTTTGATCTCTTGTGAAGTGTCTGCATTTATTATTTGTCTGATCACGGTTGACCGATTTCTGGTTGTTCATTTCCCGCTAAAGTTTTTGCATTTTGAAACGTGGAACGCGCAATTTGTCACCTGTATGTCCTGGATGACGGGTTTTATTCTTGCAGTTGTTTCCATTACTACCTGGTGTGGCTCACTGGGAGTTCTATAGTCAGACAGGGATCTGTATTCCTTTGCCTGTCACCAGGAGAATGTTTGCTGGACATAACTATGCTTTGGGTATTATGATTGTGTTGAACTTCGTTCTATTTCTTGTTATTGCGTTTGGCCAGATGGCTATTTATTGGTCAATACGATCAAACACACTGAAACAGGGTTGGAGCACTAAGTGTTCTGATGACACAGATGTAGCCCGCCGATTGTTCACTGTGGCCGTGTCAGATTTTCTCTGCTGGTTTCCTGTTGGTTTACTGGGGCTTCTGGCGTCACAAGGGGTACCTGTTTCTGGAGAACTCAACGTTGCCATGGCCATTATTGTGATGCCGCTGAACTCGGCTCTAAATCCTTTCCTATACACGGTGAATATTCTCCTGCAAAGACAAGAGCAAAAAAAACAGGAACAGATTCAAAAATGGCTAGAATCGAGGAAGCAGTCATTTTAGCGGCAATGTTGCTTTTACTCGGTTGAATATTACTGTACATAGCAAGGCCTTGGGAACACTTGGTATTTTGCTGCATGCAGTTTAGCTCATTTGGATTTTGACAGTTGCTTTTCTTAAAAATTGTTGCTGTAATAGAGTGTTTCAGGTTATCGACTATATAATTCTTCAGCTGTAAATTATGTCTCAGGAGGAAGGGTGAAGAAATGAATAAAATACATTGTAGTTAAAAGAAGATGTTTGTACGGCTCATTCCTTCTTTATGGTAGTGAATCTCCTTGCATTACAACATCGCGCGCCAAGCAAAATTCATCATCTGGGACAATTTGACATGGGAACGTTTGTTTTAATCGGTGCATGAAGGAAAGTTTCTATAATAAATTTTGCTCTGTTCGACAGGAAGCAAACAGATCATTTCCTGTAAATTCACCTCATGGCAGCTGCTTTCTTCACCAGAGTTTTATCTTCGGGAGGTGACTCATGATCTGGAAGTTAGATTATCTGGTTCATACAAACCAATGTTAAACATGTTTTCTTTGTGAACGACGTTTCGGCTTTGTAGAAGGCTTATGTAAAGTCATGAATCAGTACACGCCTGCACAACCTTGGACACTAGAAAAAAAATGGATTATAACCTTTTTAGGAACAGGCGTCGTTTCACTTTCTTTTCCCTTGTGGATCAAAGGGAACAGAAAGGGTATAGTCACACAGGTGGCTGGCAGTCGCACAGTCATGGTTCAAATCGTTGATCATATCAAAGGAATCGTTGTTGGTATGTCCAATAATCGTATAAGTCGCCATGCAGAATTTGGAAACCAGACAAAAGCTATAGATTATCACATTCCCCATCCAGTTTACTCACTCTCCCCTCTACGCCCCCTTTTCGTACCCTCTCTTTGTATCCATTCCCAACCCCTCCCTTTTCTCCCCGTCTACTTTTCCCACTTATCCCTATCTTCCTCTTCCTCTCATCCCCCCAATCACTCCCCCCCCCCCCCCCCCTCCTCCTAACCCATGCGCACCAGCCCTTTCCCACAGTCATCGTCATCCACTCTCCTCCCTGGCAGCTTCCCATGTTCCCCGTGTCCCCCATCCCCTTTCTTGGCATTTTCCACCACACATCAGCTTCCATTGCATGCCCACTTTCCACCCCGCCACTCCCTCCCCGATCCCGACTCCCCTCCCTCTATCATTCCCCTCTTTTATCGTCCGCAACCCATCGCCCTGCTGTTCCTTGTGCCCCTTCCCCTCCTCTTTTTCTTAGACTCGCTTGGAATTCTGACAACATGTCGCTTTGCTACATGGTCGCATTTTTAGGCCCATTGCATGAGCGGTCGATGCGACTGTCTACAACACAATGAAGTTGCTCTAGTTCTGCCCAGTATGCAGAAAAGTCACTGTGCCAAAGACAGGAAAGATCAAACTTAAACTGAAGATTTATACAAGAGGCAAAAGGCATGCGACGTACACAGACAGAGACAACGTACTGTGTGTGTGTGTGTGTGTGTGTGTGTGTGTGTGTGTGTGTGTGTGTGTGTGTGTGTGTGCACTGTTTTGATTCTGGTGTTGTGTAGGTTTGTGGGCAACTACACGCATCGATTACGTGTATCTAGAAATGCGGCCGAATATTTATGAATGATGGTACAAATGGGTAGCGTCGAAAATAAGACAGTGTTATTTCATCATACTGATAACATTCATTAAATTATTAATAAGTTCATTCTCTTCATGAAGATTGTATAGTTGGCCTTCTGCAGCTATCATGCAGTAATATACTTTTTTGAGCTCCAAATCACGAGATGTCATTTGTAGCAGACACAGTGCTGATCTGTTTTTGGAATTTCTGCAGTTTGTCAGGTAATCACTGCTGGTTACAACTGTCTATTAGTTTGTTATAAACCAACGCCTTAAAGAAGTTCCGTTTTTACTGTTACTCCAAAACCATGTGTATTTCCCTTGTAATTTATTTGAAAAAGATTATTTGACCAGCTTCATATCAAACGTATTAACCCTATTCCTCAACATGAGAGAATTCAGTATCAGATAGTATAGTCTCTAAAAGTCTGTCCAGGAACCTTTCTTGTAAGACCCGCCAAGCAACGCATCATCATAAGCTCGCTCACATAGATCTCTTCTTTTGCTTATATGATGTGTATTCGAAATTAAATTATCTGGCATTCACTATTCAGAAGAAGGATACATAGACAGTTCTGACACATGGGTATTTTCATTGTCTTGTGTGTGCACTCCTAGAACATCTGCATTGTTTGTCACTGATGGTTTGAAAGGAAACATTGCCTCCACTCCGTCTTTGGAGTAATCAACATTTCCAGTTTCGTTAAAACAGTACGTTAAAATAGTTGTATACATCCTGTACTTTAATATAGTCATTTCCACATGAGAAAAGTAACGATATATTGGATCACTTTTTATAGATATCTCGATTCTCGTTTGATTTCTATCGCTGACAGTTATCATGCATGCAGCTAGTTCCTGATTTTGGTGTTGACAATAGCAAGATTATATATGATATTCTGGATTCAAACTTTCTTTGACTCGTTGACAAATGAAGAGTAAATATGCTGTTTAGTGTCTTTTATGTCAGTTATGAACATATTAAAAAGATTCAAAATGGAGCGACTGATGGCGAAGAACGAAGCAAAACTTAGAAAGAGAGTGGGTTAGTTACCACCAAGGACATTGACAAACAAAGCACAGGACAAGACACGATGCATTTCGACCTCTTGGATCTTCTTCAGGAAAAAAAAAAAAACGATCACATTTAACATTTAGGACAGTGCAAACACAGAACGAAGAGACACTTATCTTGTGTCCATGTGGTGTGAAGAAGAATGGCCGCCAGACAGAAATGACAGAGGGGGTTATGGGAGAGGAAAAGGAGGGGGGGGGGGGGGGGGTGGTGGGGAGGGGATGAGTGAGGCGATGGGGTTGTACAGTTGGTTTAGTGGGGGGGTGGTGTGATATATGTGACGGTTGTGGTTAAGATGGATTGATAACAATGCTAAGAGGCAGGGTGTGTGTGTGTGTGTGTGTGTGTGTGTGTGTGTGAGTGTGTGTGTGTGTGTGTGTGTGTGTGTGTGTGTGTGTGTATATATATATATATATATATATATATATATATATATATATATATTAAAAAAAGAAAAAAAAATATATATATATATATATATTAAAAAAAAAAAATATATATATATATATATAGAGAGAGAGAGAGAGAGACACACACACACACACACACACACACACACACACACACACGGGAAGGGGGGGGGGGGACCCACATGTAAACAGTATTCCGGGTGAGTTATGATCATGATGAGTATATATATATATATATATATATATATATATATATATATATATATATATATAGGGGGGGGGGGTGATAAGCCTTCATATCTGCAGTGGCAGATGATTCTGCCTAATTGACAGTATGTGCTTGAGTGGGTGAATGGGGAATAAATAAATGCTTCTCAAAATGAATCTTCAGCAAGCTTATAGTCTCCAAAGCGGGAGACCATCTCCAATGGGAGAAAGCTCACTAACATATAACTCCTGGTCAGATACCGGTATTTAGAAACCTGATTGTTGCTCCTCAGTGACCGCGGGAAATTTATTCCCCATGCACCCTTTCAAGCACATACTGTCAGTTAGGCAGAATCATCTGCCACTGCAGATATGAAGGCTTATCACCCCCCTATTTCTATAATCTGAGACATAAGAGCAAGCTTTGTTTATAATTCAATATTTCTTGCAGTCATTGCAACACCTAGCTGCTCTGTAAGTTGCTGGAATGGTGCTCGGTACTTATCCTTGGAATATATATATATATATATATATATATATATATATATATATATATATATATATATATATATATATATATATATATAATAAGTAGAAGAATAAGATGAGAGTAACTGTAATTAAAAAAAAAAAATTAAGTGAATAATATAAATAAATGGTTTCGCTAGGTGATGAAGGAGATGGTAGTGGTTATGTGTGTGGGTAGTTGTTAAAGATGTTAGGTAATGTTAATCAGGGAGGGAAGGGGATGGAAGATTAATGGGTGATAAGTATAATTGGGGGGAGGAGGGTTGGGGGGAAAGTTGGGGGGAAAGGGTGTGGGGGGGGAGGAGGGTAATGTGGGGGGGGGGGGGAGGGGGGAGAGTAAGAGAGTTCATATATCTCCATCCACCATGAGGTGGGGGTGAGTGTGGGAGGTTCATACAAACAGTGCTGTTGAAAAAGTAAACAATGCTGTGGGATGATGTTTATTGTAACAGGTGAAATAATGTGTTGGCATTAATATGCTGATGTTGGTTGAGAAAAAAATAGCAATGCTCAATGAGAAACAGGGTATCATGTGTTTACACACCCACACACAGACACCCACACCACATCCACCCACCCACACACCACACACACACACACACACACATTGGGGGGCTGTGGCAAAAGGAGATCTTTCTATGGTTGTAGGGAAATCTAATCTGCTGCTGCCTTGCAAATGAACTGACAAACTGACAGTGAAATCAGTGATGTCGTGCGGACGAACTGATGAACTGACGCTTGGTGCAAATGTGTAAAGTGGATGAAAGCCAACAACACAGATGCACAAAAACATGACCTTCACTCGCTATTCACGCCGCGCTTTTCGCGGAAGTAACGGAAAGTGGAAGCACTGGACACTGACATACGAAATTAAACTCTCTTGGCCTATGTCAGTACTGAGAAACAGTGCTACTAGCCTACCTGCTCCTCTTCGTGTGTCAAATAAAGGGAACGACCAGCCTGTCTGGTGGCTGTGATAACACTGTGACCTGTCAACCTCTACAGTGCAGCGACTATGTCAGCTGTCAACCTCTGCAGTTCAGCAACATCAAAGGTCTGCCTTTCACGATCCAAATCTGCATTTGCCAACTTAGACGCCTTTTTCTCATGTTAGCTGTAGCAACTGGATTTGAAGCGGCCACAAGATGGAGATTGTACCGAAGGCCTCAGTATAGAGTGACTATCCACACAACATCGGGGGCCCAACTCATCCTCAAGCTTATCATCCTTGAGACGTGCATGATCTGGATCAGATGGTACCTTCTCTTCTGTATGGATGTGGAATCAAATCCAGGGCCGGAGAGGTGGATGCATCAACAAGACCAGGCACAGAACAGTCACAGCTTTGGCTCTTCAGACAGGTATAGGCAAAAGGCACGGTTAGGTACTTTCAAAATCCAGGGTTTGAAGCTTTTAACACCAACCCAAGAGATCTTCACAGAAATCTACTCACTCTAGCTGGATATCCGACAATTGAAAAAAAAGAATCACCAGACGCTGTGCTGAGACTGGAGTCTCTGTGTGGTGCCCTTCAAAGAGACAATCAGCGACTGAAGCATGACGTGCAGTGGTTGACTAGCCAGTGCCAACTCCTGGAGCAATGCTGCAGTGAGTTATATAGCAGTGGAAAGACTCATTCATGGAGATGTCAAAAAACATAGATGACCACATGGATAAACTAGAATCTTTCTCAAGACGCAACAACATTAGATTATTTTACGTCTTTGAAGGCCCCAATGAAGACAATTCAAAGTACATTCGGAAGGTAGTGCAACTACTGAACAGGTACTTTCCTTGCAAGTCATGGACCACTGACGACGTCGAACGTGCGCACCGTCTTGGACCTAAAGCTGAAAGCCACAATAATCCACGTCCCATCATTGCACGTCTGTTCCGATGGCAGGACAAACTGGCCATCCTTCAGGCCAAAGAGTGCAGAAGGGAGATGGCAAACGATTTGGGAATCCGAGTCGCCTCTGATCTAACAAACCGCCAGAGCCAGGCCATCCAAGCAGAAAAAGATGCAGGCAGACACGCCTATGTCTGGAAGGGCCGTCTGTACTACAAGAATGGATCTCAGAAAGGACAGAACAGAAGAGACCATAGAGGTCTCATTGCAGGGACAAATTCAACAAACCTTGCCCACAACCAGAGACGTGACATAGCTCACCAGAAAAGAGAAGGCAGCAAAGCAGGCAGAAAGATAGCAGCCAAAGTTACGCTAAACAGCTTGCTGATCTTTGGACAGACGTCCAGAATGGTAGCAGCCAGACGTCTGTCAAACAGCTTGCTGACCCGTGGACTGCTGTAGATGCTATGGAGAGTCAGTCTTCTGATTCCAGAAACAGAGTTAGGAGACAAAAACAACACAGGCAGAGACCAGCAAGACGTGCAGGAGCAAGCCCAGCAAAGCTTCTCACTAGAGACTGAAACCCCTACAGCAAAAAGTAGGTTGACCAGAAGCAAAACTTTGGGCAAAACAAGTTCAGGCAACACAACAGCAAGGTAGGCAACAGCACGTGACAGAGTTATTTCCACATGCCAAAACTAACTCCGCCCGAACGGAATCGGGAGCTCAGCCTCCAACAACCTAGGGATACGACCCTGCCCATGTCATCAACCCTGCCTCTGACGGCCAACCCAAACAACCGAACATACATGGTCACAATGTATCCTTTTTAACATATAACATAGAAGGACTAAATACCATCTATCAGCCTGACATTAGACAATTCTTGTCAATTTATGATATTGTTTTTCTTACAGAAACTTTTCATCCAGCTTTCCATCTCAGTTATTTCCTGCTTTTGATGTGTTTGTCTCTCCAGGAGTGATTGTATCAGACAGCACCACAGCTCGCCTCTCTGGCGGTGCTATCATGTTAGTAAAGAAAATGTATTCTAGTTTAGTTCAACAAATTCAAGTTGAATACGACAGCTGCATCGTGCTCAAGATTTCAAAGCTTCTGCCAAATTCACGAAACGAATGTGTATTGATAGGTATGTATGTTCCTCCTGCCCATAGCGTCTATTATGTTGACACAGAAATCGAGAATGGAATTGACTTACTAGAGCAGTGTATACTTGATGTTTATGAATTGATTGGGGAATGTCCCCTTATGCTCATGGGTGATTTCAATGCTATGACTGCTGATGCAAACGCAAAAGAGCTTTCTTTGCCATATGATGTTAATGATGATGATAAGGATGACAAAACTTTACTGCCTGAAAAGGAGTACCAACGGAAATCGAAGGACTCTTCAACAAACGACTTCGGTCGTTGTCTACTTTTGTTATGCGAACAATTTTCTCTTGTTATATTGAATGGTCTGTTACCAGGAGACCGTTGTGGGGCATATACATACATTGCTCACAATGATCAAGTGTGATCGATTATTTCCTTATTTATTGGTCTATCTAATATGCCTCATGTTTACAAGTTATCTCAAGAATTGAATCCAAGCATATGCCCGTGAAACTAACCCTTACTGTTCAAAAGTAGCTGGTAAAAACCTGTGAAAAGTTAGAAAAAACTATTATTGAAAAGTATGTTTGGAATCAAGAGCTTGATAATGAATATAGGCAAGCATTGTTAT
>JADBJO010021740.1:0-7500 GCA_016801955.1 Conus betulinus
GTTGTGTGTAGCGTACTGTGAGCGAATAAGGGAGGGGGGAAAGGAAAACTGAAAATACAGAGGAGAGAGAGAGAGTTGTAGAAGAGAGAGGAGATGAGAGAGGAGAAAAGGAGAGGTTACCCCTCTTGAAAGATAAGCACTATAGGAATGGGAAAATGGCGGAGTTCTATTCACAGCATAAATACCGAAACTACAAGAGGAAAACATTCAAGGACTGAAATAATTAATTCTTAACATCCAAAGCCCACCGGCCCCAAGTGAGAATAGGGTAGTGGGTGTATCGGTAAAGTCAATGGCTTTACATGGTATGTTGATTTTAATGATCTTGCAGCCAGAAATCCCAGACCCCCCCCCCCCGCGTCACCCCGCCAGCCTGTCTCCCGCCGCCACTAGATTGGACGGAGAGGACCGAGATTGCGACAGAATCGCATCTCCCTCGTGCTCTAGCAGGTGAAGAGTGTATTGCAAAAGAAACAATGCCAATTATTTATCATGCTTGAATTTAGTTCATGACATGTGTCCGCACACCCCCACCCACGTGCCCCCACACATCTCAGCTTGGTGCTTGACCCGCACCGCAGCCACCCATGCTTCTTTGGAATAGTTTTCCACGAAAATGGAAAAACCAATAACCGGCGACACCATCAACAACGTATCAACTACACAAAAAACAACACCAGCAGCAACACAACAAACAAACAATAATGGCAAAAGGAAGGGCATTCCAGAACGAAGGAAATTTCCATCTCCTTTTGAAGTTTTACAAAACACATGTCTAAAACTTTTAAAAATTTGAGGAGTTTATTACATTGGGAAACAAATGAAACTGCATATATGGTAAATTCCCAGTTTCACATTCCCAATTTTCGGAGTAATGTTCTCATATAATTTGTAAATCTTGCTGTGAAAATGATTCTTTCTTTCGTGCTCTTACTGTATACAACATACAAATACATTAAAAAATTTACCTGTGTAAGACTATTTTTGATAGAACTGGCAAAAAAATAAGTTTTTAGGAAGCCAAACAATTTTCTAAAGTCTATGAAAAAGAATGTAAAACTTGTCGTTTTAACAAAACTGCTCCTATATTAACGCGAGCGAAAAAATAAACACGTGATTAACGGTTAGATAACCTTGTCTATAACTGCTTGCTGATCACCTGCTATATTATTTTCTTCTACTCATCCTTGAAGCTTGTTGTCAAAAAAAAATTCCAAATTACCGCTTACATCACGAAGGGTGAACTCCTGTGTAATAATCACTAGAACTTTTCACACCTCCTTTTTTCTAAAGATTACTGATTCGATCCAGTTTCTGGAAACATGCCATTATGAGGTTATGACACACACAGAGCAAGAGAGACAGACAAACAGACAGAGACAGAGAAGGACAGGGAGAGAGACAAAGAAGGAGGGAGAGAGAGACCAGAGACAGACGGAGAGAGAACAGGGAGAAGAGTCGCAAGTCCCAAAGTCCAAACTACAACAGCGAAGGGAAGAGATGGCGAAGAGGCCACTTTATCAGCGCTCAGTCAGAAGAAGAGAGACAGAGGGCACACGGGGGGGGGGGGGGGGGGGGGGGGGGGGGGGGGGGGGGGGGGGGTGGGGGGGGGGGGGGGGGGGGGGCGCCGGAACATCCAGCCAGCACTAGAAGGAAGAAATTTCACATCTCGGTCACATGATGGCCCCTGTGGTTGCGGTTGTATTGAAGGAAAAATGAGGTCGTCTGTTGTACACAGACGAAGGGGGGGGGGGTCGGGTTTTGGTCGGCGTTTTAGAGGGAAATGAGGGATGCATTGGTAAAAAAAAGAAAGAGAGAGATGAGAAAAGTTTTTTTTTTAAACAGAAATTATAGAAAAGGAGAATCTATGAAAAAAAAAAGAGAATCGAACGACAGAAAGAGAAGCATGAGATAAATGAAGAGAGAGGAAAAGAGACAGGAGAGACAGGACACGGACAGAGCCGACAAGACAACAAATAAGAGACAGATTCAGAGAGAGAGAGAATGAATAAACGGACGAATGTTGCAAATCTGCTGCATCGTTTGATACAAACAAGATAACTGTAGTCCTTAAGACCTGGCGGGACAAAAAGGACATCTGGTCCTTCAGTCCTTATTTTTACCCCATGCACCAAAATAGTAACTTGTTCTGACTGGTAGCAAAGGCCGCGGCGGTATTTTCTCGCTTAGTTCCGTGCCAAGTTGGTCAGTATCAGTCAGTTCGCGGGGGGACTGTCGTCGGCTTAACATGGTAACGCACAGCGGAAAGAAAGAGGGGGATGGGGGGGGGGGGGGGGGGGGGGGGGGGGATCACTCGCATTGGATCCGCTACCGATCAGTTTATCATTATTACAGTCGTCAGTGAAAGGTGATGTGCGGCGATGTTTGGATCCCAGGAGTCGTCGTGAAAGGTGAATGGCCACTGGAACACTACGACAAAATGACTCGGCAACAGTGCAGTGCAGGTCTCCTCTGGTGGGCTACCTCCTGACGATCTGATACCGATTGCTGTCTCTTGGACTGCGGCGTGTGCGGTGTGCGACAGAACAAGCCTTGCTTCAGCTGTGTGCGGGGAAAGACGAAATGAGCGTGGGCGAAAATTGACTTAGGGGAGTAGGGGGAGGGGAGAGGTTTAGTGGAGATGATGGGTAACGGTGTGGGGGAGGGGGGGTGGGGGTGGGGGGTGCCGAAGCTGAAACAGCAGTAAGAAAATAAAGAATGAATGCTTTGATAAACTAAACTAGATCATTTCTTCTCTGAAACGGAAAGCGATGTGAACCACACATGGCCACAGTTTTTTATCATGTGTATATTTCATTTTTGAAATGAAAAACGAGAGAGAAAGGTGGGGGAACCAAGAGAGAGAGAGAGAGCGGAGGAGAGAGGAGAGGTGGAGAGAGAGAGAGAGAGGAGAGAGATAGAGAGAGATGGACTTAACCATTTATGATCATTGCCCCGTTGTATAACAGACACAGTTACGGTGCTTTATGAAAATAACCTAAAGTGCACCAGTACCACGAAAAGTCTTATCAAACACAACCATCAGTTAGTCCTGATACAATCGTTTCTCTTAAATGAAAAGCTGAACATTCCTAAACTGCGAAGCTCACTCAAATCATGCCGCTCACTGAAAAGTAAAAACGAAACAGACACGGTTGATTCTGGAATATCTAAGCAATCGGTGTCAGCCGGAGGATTACAGAGAGCAGCACACTGTTAAAGAACATGAACATCATCTTCAGTGGGATCATTTACATAAGAGACACGATAGTGCCTCGGGACAGACAATTTTTGTAGAGTTAAGTTTATCCATTGATTTCGAAAAATTGCAAATCTACATGAAGTTAGACAAAATCGCGCATCTCTTTCTGTGCGAGAGAGGAGAGAGGGAGGCCAGAGAGAGAGAGAGAGAGAGAGAGAGGAGAGACAGACACAGACAGAAAGACAGACAGACAGACAGACATAGACAGAGAGAGAGAGAAAGGAAACGAAACGAAACAAAATTTTATTTAACCAGGGTAATGAGATAAGCAAATTTAAATGCTTTTTTCCCATCCAGCCATGAGAGAGAAAGAGAGAGAGGAAAGGAAAGAGAAAGAGAAGAAAGAAAGAAAAAAGAGAGAGGAAAGAAAGAAAGAGAGGAAGAGAGAGGGGGGAGAGGAAAGAAGAGAGGGGGAAAAGAGGGAGGGAGAGAAAGAAAAGGAGAAAGAGGGAAAGAGAAAAAAGCGAATGAAAAGAGAGAAAGCGGGAGAGGAGGAGAAGAGAGAGAAGAAGGGAAAAGAGAAGGAGAGGAGAGAGAAAGAGGGAATGGATGAAAGAGGAAGGAAGAGGGAGATGGAGAGAGAGAGAGAAAGAGAGGAGAGAGTGAGGAGAGACGATAGAGAGAGGAAAGATTGAAAAGAGAGAGAGGAGCGAGAGAGGGGAGAGAGAAAGAAGAGAGAGAGGATGAAGAGGGATGATGGAGAGAGAAGAGGAGAGAGGGAAGGAGAAAAAAGAAAGAGAGAAAGAGACGAGGAGAGAGAAGAAAGGGAGAAAGAGAAGGAAAGAAAGAAAGAAGGAAGAGAGAGGAGAGAGAGAGAGAAAGGAAAGAGAGGAGAGAAAGAGAGAATGCTCATTATTACCCGTGGCAAAGTAATGAAAGTTGTATGTCAGCAGCATACAGTAATTTCAGTATGAAGTATGGATATGACTCATTAACACAAGGCCCAATACATATCATGGCACTGCTCTATTTCTTTGTAGGAGCAGAAGTATAAAGACAGAAAATCACAATAAAAAATATTACGGTCAATGGATCGTAATAACAAAATTAATATGGTTTAAGTTACGGGTATTGTCTAAAAGTACTTCTATGAGAGAGAGTGGGACAGAGAGGAGGTGGAGAGAGAGAGAGGATTGGGGGAGAGGAGGGAGAGAAGAGAGGGGGAGAGAGGAGAGGGGAGAAAGAGGGGGAGAGAGGGGAGGAGGAGGGAGAGAGGGGGAAGGAGAGAGGGGGAGAGAGAGAGGGGGAGAGGAGAGAGAGGGGGGAGGAGAGGGGGAGGGGAGAGAGGAGAGAGAGAGAGAAGGAGGAGAGGAGAGGAAAGTGAGTATGTAAAAAAGGAAACAAAGATTGAACGAGGGGAAAGAAAAATGACGGACATGATAGGATAGGGAGGGGGGGGAGAGATGGAGGTGGAGAGACCGACAGGCCAGAGAGTGAGAAGGGAAGGAGTGGGTGGAAAGAGGGAGAGAGGGAGGGGAGAGAGAGAGAGAGGGAGGGGAACAGAAGAGTAGACAGAGAGAGACAGAGACACACAGAGAGAACAAACAAACTTTCAGACAGTATTTGCCGAAGTTACTACCGCGGCGCGAAAAAACCACACCCTCCCCACCCTGCCCCCCTCCCCCCCCCCCCCCCCCCCCCCCCCCCACCCCACCCCCCCCACCCGTCCCCAAATATCCTCCTCCACACGGGATCAGACGGAAGAGAAGATCACAGATGTTCGCCTCCCTTGAGAAGGGGCTGGGCACGGCAGTGCCTGTGTGAGGGGAAATTGACATCACCAGTGGCACCAAAGGAGATTTTTTGTTTTTAAACAGCTCCCATGGACTCTGTGTTTCCTCACAACACGGTGGAATGCTTTCTGGTTTGGGCAGCACAGCTCCTCCTCCATGCCGTCTTTCTGGCATTTACTACCCGCGACGCCGCTCGTTCCAGCTGCCCCACCATGCACAGTGGCGTGTCTTTCTTCCTGGTTCTCCCTCCCCCTCACCCCCCTCCCCCTTCCCCTCCCCCGCCTTCCATACACCTCCCAATCTCCTCCCCACCCTCTCCGCCTCTCTGGGTTTTTTTTTCTGTCTCTTCAAGTTTTTAAACTTTTAAAGAACTAGTATGTCTTATCTCGTCTGTCGAAACGTGTGATATTTGACGGAACAGAACAAGATTTGCATATTGCGTGGTTTATTTTTGTGTTTGTTTGGGTTTTTTTTTTTTCAGTCTTGTTTCTGCGGGTTTAGAGGATTCAAGTATTTATTGTTGTTTGTCGCACGTCGTAAACTTTGTCTTTTTTCTGTCATCTTGGAGAGTCTGTGGATTTGTTAGTGTGTATGTGTGTGTGTGTGTGTGTGTGTGTGTGTGTGTGTGTGTGTGTGTGTGTGTGTGTGTGTGTGTAAAAATCTGGGTATGGTTTGTAAGGAAAGCTAGCCAAGCAGCCACGGAGAGAGATAACTTAGCAAAACAGACAGACAGAAAAATCACAGGAAATACATGCAAATGAATAAACATACAGGCACCTCCATGTTCCACAGGAGCCGGTGAAAAGGACATCCCTATCTCCTCCCCGAAGCTCCAGGACTGACACTCTGCAGGAAGCGGTCAGTATCATGTTGTCACTAGGACACCCAGCGGAGGAGCCGCTGCCCAGTTGCTGAGTCGTTTCTGTGGTGCTCTCGATGACTTCTGTCATATCGTGTACAAACCAGTGTCTGTCGAGCAGGGTAAGGAATGAAAACAAATCACCGGGAACCACGGTAGTTATGATTGAACAAAAGGCTCAGAATATAGAAAAAAAAAAAAAAAAAAAAACGCGCGCGCGCGCACATACACACACACACGCACTCACGCACGCATGCACACACACACACACACACACACGCGCGCGCGCGCACACGCACGCACGCACGCACACACGCACGCACACACGCACGCACGCACGCACGCACGCATGCACACACACACACAAACACACACATACGCCTCGGCCTTTTGCCTTCAGTGTTTAAAATCTATCCAAACCAACCACACTGCGTATGTGTGTGTGTGTGTGTGTGTGTGTGCGTGCGTGCGTGCGTGCGTGCATGCGTGCGTGCGTGCGTGCATGTGTGTATGTGTGTGTGTGTGAAGAAAATCTGTGAAATAAGCCACACCCACAGGTCGAAAACTTACCAGATTAACGGACAAGTTGACATAGTTTGGTATGTGCAGGCAGAAACACTACTAGGATGAAACTTCTGCAGTTAAGTAACAGAAAATAACAAAATGCGTCGACAACCGGCTCTTACAACAACCATCCTATGCGTTTGTGAGAATGTGTGTGTGCGTGTGTGTATGTGTGTGTGTGTGTGTGTGTGTGTGTGTGTGTGTGTGTGTGTGTGTGTGTGTGTGTGCGTGCGCGCGCGCGCGCGCGCGTGCGTGTGTGTGTGCGTGCGTGTGTGTGTGTGTGTGTGTGTGTGTGTGCGCGCGCGGGTACGTGCGTGCGTGCATGCGTGCGTGCGAGCAAGCGTGCGTGTGTGTGCTTTTTTTTTTTTTTTCTAACAACGTTTAAGCATAAACAAGATTTTTTTTAAGTGTATGTTTTAAGACTCTGGTAGAATCTAATCTAGAATTACCGTAGGTAAGATAAGGATGCGTCTCATCTTTTGTTTTTCCAGTTTTGCTTCTAGATCAAACGAAACTCCATGAAAACGATTCGATAACCGAAAAAGACAAAAACAAAACAAACAGTCTAGACAAAAGAAAAACTTTTGATTTTCGATGGTAATTGCACAGAAATTGCTGGGAAAATTTGTCTCTCCTTTTTCATGGGTGTTTGCCGGGTCATTTACCTCGTACAATTCCTGATCTTGTATGTTTTATGTTGAAATGTTTCTCTTTTCGTTGTTTGTTACTTTGTTTGTTCCTCCTATGTAAGACTTTCCACTTATGTTTTATGAAAAATGCACAAGTTGAACACACAAAAACACGAGTGCGCGCGTGAGCATGCACACAGACGCACACGCATACACATTTCATTCTCTCTCTCTCTCTCTCTCTCTCTCTCTCTCTCTCTCTCTCTCTCTCGCACATGCACACAGACACACGCATACAAGTACACACTCACAACACACACACACACACACACACACACACACCCCTCGCACAAACACACACACACACACACACACACACACACACACACACACACACCTACACACACACACACACACATACACGCGCGCGCGCGCGCGCGCATTTACTTCACA
>JADBJO010021740.1:27500-29048 GCA_016801955.1 Conus betulinus
CCCCACCCAGCTCCCCACTCTCTCCCTCTCACTCCCTCTCTCTCTCCTCCATCTCTCTCTCCTCTCTCCTCTCTCTCTCTCCTCTCTCTCTCTCTCTCTCTCTCTCTCTCTCTCTTCCCTCCCTCTCCTCTCTCTCTCTCTCTCTCTCTCATAACTTTCCCACCCTTCCCCTCTTTTCTCTGCCTCTTTCTCTCCCTCCTCTCTTCTCCCCTCTCTCTCTCTCTCTCTCTCTCTCTCTCTCTCCCTCTCCTCTTCTCTCTCTCTCTCTCACTCTCTCTCTTTTCTCTCTCCCTTTCTCTACCCTTTCTTCTCCCCCCCCACTCCCCCCCCTTCCTCCTCCCTCTCTCTTTCTCTTTCTCTCTCCCTCTCTCTCTATGTCTCTCTCGCTCTCTCCTCTCTCTCTCTCCCCCTCCTCTCTCTCTCTCTCCCTCTCTCTCTGTATCTCTCTGTATCTCTCTCTTTCTCTCTCTCTCCTCTCTCTCTCTCTCTCTCTCCTCTCTCTCTCTCTCTCTCTCTCTCTCTCTCTCTCTCCTTCTGTCTCCATTTGCCCTCCGTCAGTTTTTTGCATGGAATCATAGGGATCGATTGCTACCCGCCCATTCTCCTCCTCCCCCTCCCCACCCCCACCTCCACCCCACCCTCCTTTACACGTCTTGCCTCGCCCTCCGCCCACCACCGTTTTCTCTCCCACCCCCTCTCACAGGTCCGTCAATGTTTGAGCTGTTTGTCTTAGATTAAGGTTTTTTTTTTTTCACCCCTTGTAATTCAATCTTGGATAATACCCCACCTCTCTGTCACTCCTCTCTCTCCCATCCCCCCCTCTCTCTCCCTCTCTCCTCTCTCTATCTCGTTCTCCCTCCTCTCTCTTCTCTCTCTCTCTCTCTCTACCTGTCTGCCTCTCCTCTCTCCTCTCCTCTCTCTCTTTCTCATCACTCTCCCCCTCCTGTCTTTTCTCCATCATGTCTCGTAAGTCCTGTCTGTCTCTCTCTCTCTCTCTCGTCTCCTCTCTCTTTCAGTTTGACTACCCTGTCCCTGTCCTCTGTCTCTCTTTCCTCTCCTGTTTCTGGCTGTACTGTCTTTCTGTCTCTCTCTCTCTCCTCTCTCCTCTCTTTTCAGGTTGACTCTCACACCACCCTTTTCCCTCTCATCTCACCCCCTCTCTCCCTCTCCTCTCTCTCTCCCTCTCCTCCATTCCCACACCCTTCTCCTCCCTTCCCCCCCCCCCCTCTCCTCTATCTCTCTCTCTCTGTCCTCTGTCTCACTGTCCTCTATCTCTGTTTTTCTCTGTGTTTTTTGCGTCCTATCTGTCCTGGTTGACGTTGCTGGTGCTCTCCCATCTCTCCCTCTCTCGTCTGCTCACTCTCTCTCCCTCTCTCTCTCCCTCCTCTCTCTCTCTACGAATCCTTTCCTTTGGGACGACATAGAGATAGAGTAGAGACTATAGAGAGAGCGAGAGTACCGTCTTTTGCTGGATTTAGAATTGACAGCTGCACGCTGATATACCATCTTAAGGTAAGCACTATCTCGCTCGCATTCCTTTGGCCTCTC
>JADBJO010021741.1:0-2500 GCA_016801955.1 Conus betulinus
AAGAATCCACATGTTTATCATATTTTCTAGCTTACCTTTTCCTAAAATGCGACATTTTCCAATTCATCTAATAACTACTGAAACTACCCAACCCTTATTCTGTTCTTCTATGTTGTCCAAACCTCAGCCGTTGCAAAATCTCTGGTGTGTGACTGTGCTTTGTACTTAATCGATACGTTCCTTAGAGATCAAAACTCATTCGTCAAACATTTTGACAACGTGAAAGTGTTATCGTATCATACGAAGTCCATTTAGCAGCTTCTCATACATGAAGAGGATGCCATTTAAAATTTTCTGTTTCATGTAACGACTTTTGACACGGAATCTTTTTTTTTTAATCTTCGTGGTGTTCTAAATGTCTATTTTATGACACATCTTTTTAGTATAGAGTTCTGTCATCAGTGTCGTCTTTTGTCTTTATTATTATGCCACCTATACGATATTTTTTGTATATCTCTGGCTGGCTGTCTACACTTTACCCTTGCACGGCAGTACCAATCGTTTTCCGACCTACGTACATCTTCAAATTTCTACATGTATCAGTCTTGAATAAAATTTACTTCTTGTTTGTTTATTTCTCCAGTTGTTGTTGCTGGGCAGGTTGTGGCATGTACAGGGTATATGGGTAAGCTTGGAACATTTTTAGGGGGGGGGGGGGGGGGGGGGAAGAAATGTCTCCCTGTTGTTTCTCTCTGCTCTATGCTGTCATATTTGATAGGCACTTCGGTGTCGTAAGCAGCCTTCGTTTGGAGATATAGACGTGTATTTCTTTCATCATCACGGGAGCCAGAGTTAGCTTTCATTCTTGGCCATTTACTGTCCATTGTCCCCGGCCTCGTGTAAGATTTCCTACTTCTATATGTTGCTCCTTTTCTAGCTATGCCTAAATGCTTTGCTCATAGCTGCTTTGGGGTTTACAGCATATAGCAAAACTCTGCTGTCTACAAAAAAAAACATCATATTAACAGTTCCCTGTTCGTTAACTGCTTTTAATTGGTAATCTCGTATTTATATGCCACGTTGTGATTTTCATGCATTTTCATTTTGTAGTCATGCAATATTCAGGGGTGCGATTAAATGCATGTACGATTGTATAAGGCAATGGCATAGTGTAGATACTGATGCTTTGGCGCACGCGTTACGCGTATGAGTTTTAAACTATTGATTAGATTTATGTTTCTTTATGTGCACAGTTGTGTTCACATTTTTTTAAAATTCACGTTGATGATAAATGTCTATTCACCGTATAAGCATTACATTCTGATGCTTTCTAAATTGGACTAATAATAGTAGTAGTAGTAGTAGTAGTAGTAGTAGTAGTAAGTAGTAGAAATAGTCGTAGTAGTAATAGTAGTAGTAGTTGTTGTAGTAGTAGTTGTTGTTGTTGTTGTTGTTGTTATTCTTGTAGTAGTAATGGTAGTAGTAGTTGTTGTTGTTGCTGTTGTTGAGCTTTAGTAGTGCCATCATTATCATCCACTTCTTGTTTTATTTCCTTTGCTGGGTACACGCATGTCCTAAAAAAAGGATTGGTGCTTATTCCACCACCCTTTTCAAACAAAAAAACACTCTCACAGTCTCTCTCTCTCTCTCTCTCTCTCTCTCTCTCTGTCCTCTCTCTCTCTCTTTATATATATATATATATATATATATATATATATATATGAGTGTGGGGGGGGGGGGGGGGGGTTAATATGTGAGAGTGCACTAGCACATCCATGCTTTGGTTGTGTGTGTGTGTGTGTGTGTGTGTGTGTGTGTGTGTGTGTGTGTGTGTGTGTGTGTGTGTGTGTGTGTGTGTGTGTGTGCGTGCGTGCGTGTGTGTGTGTGCTTGTGTGTGTGTGTGTGTGTGTGTGTGTGTGTGTGTGTGTGTGTGTGTGTGTGTGTGTGTGTATGGGAGAGCGCACGAGCACATCCATGTGTGTGTGTGTGTGTGTGTGTGTGTGTGTGTGTGTGTGTGTGTGTGTGTGTGTGTGTGTATGTGTGTGTGCTTGTGTGTGTGTGTGAGAGAGTGAGAGAGAGAGAAAGAGAGAGAGCCATGACATGAAGGATTATCCCCCTATCCTCCATTCATCCCCCCCACCCCACCCCCCCACCCCCCCTACTCATTAACTTCCCTTCTCCCGACCCTGCACTTGTTTATCTCACAGACAGATATGTGGACATGCCAGTACGAGGACTGAGAGAGGGGCGGGAAGTCGGGGAGTAGGGGGGGAAAGGGGGGGGGGGGGGGGGAGAGTGAGGGAGAGCGGCGGGAGAAGAGAGACAATGGGATAATTGGATGTGCTGGGTGCGACAAGTAATTGAGGGTCAACGCACTTATAAGACGCACGTCAGCAGTTTTTTTTCTCCTCTCTGAATCTTTAACCTACATCACCTTGACCTCCAAAAGAAAGTTACACAAGTGAGTTTAAACCCTCTTTTTACAAAAAGTGCGAGAAGGGTCGGGAGGTTGGGGCGGGGAATGGGGGGGGGGGGGGGGGGGGGGGAGAAACAAAAGGTC
>JADBJO010021741.1:10000-15000 GCA_016801955.1 Conus betulinus
CAAGCGCTTTCACACACACACACACACACACACACACACACACACACACACACACACACACACACACGTACAACATACACACACACACGCGCGCGCGCGCGCGCGCAGAGAGAGAGAGAGAGAGAGAGAGAGAGAGAGAGAGAGAGAAGAGAGAGAGAGAGAGAGAGAGAGAGAGAGAGAGCAGCAGGCACGCGTTAGTGAACCCGTATATTACAGTTCAACAAATTAATGTGTAAACTAATTTTTCGGCGACCATTATTTCCAAAAGAAAGAACAGAGTAGGTGTTACAGAGAGAGAGAGAGAGAGAGGAGAGAGAGAGAGAGAGAGAGAGAGACGGTGTGTGTGTATGGGGGGGGGGGGGTGGATGGATGGATGGAGGTATACAAACAAACAGAGAGACAGACAGAGACAGCAACACTGGGAGAGAGAGATATGGATGGGGAGAAGGGAGAGAGAGAGTGTGTATGTATGCAGGCATGTTTATGAATATGAGTGTGCGTGTGTGTTTGCGTATGCGCGCGCGCGTGTGTATGTGCATGTGTGTGTGTGTGTGTGCGCGCGCGCGCGCGCTCGTGAGCGTGCACGTATGTGTGTTCATGTGTGTGTGTGTGCTTTTGTATGCATTTGTTCATGTTTGTCTTTTTCTTTCTGCATATGTATGTGTCTGTGTGTATATCTACATGTGATAGTAGGGCGTGGGGGAAAGGGGACACAACTATATCCACTTCCTATGTTCCAAGAATCCCCCACCCCACCCGCCATCCCCACCCTCTCTGTGTGCTCACCTACCTCTTCCTCCTCTGCTCCTTTTCGGGGGCAGCGTTGAGCAATGCGTTCCAGACCACCAAAGTCTGTCTCACAGGAACAGCCGTCTGGAATAACAGGAAGGCGAGGGAGAGGCGGTGAAAGAGACGGTGCTGCCAACCAAGAGAATGTAGATATAGGGCACTAGTTGACTGTGTTCCTTCTCAATGGAAGACGATGGTGTGTTGGGTTTGGCATCATTTCTCCCGCAGGCTTTCTTTCTCTGTGCAGGATAGATGTCTGTGTCTCCGTTCCCTTTGCCCTGCAAGACTCGGATCTGGACTGCAGTGATGGCGCGTCCGGAGAGGGGATGGTCATGAACATTTCCTAAGTATGAGTTGTTTACCTGCTTTGGACTGGACAGTGTGCTTTTTGTGCTGCAAGTAGGTTGCGGTCGTATTGTGTGACATGAATATGTAGCATGATGGTCTCTTTGGAACTCTGGCGGGCCAGAATAGGCAGGTTTTGCGCTCGAATTTGTGCATCAAAATATAAACATTGTAAGCCATTTCCCACTACAAAATCTTCCCACGTGAAAACTGTCCGTGCAACAGATGTGTTTCTTGCTTATCTAGGCGTGCTATTTTTTTCGGGTTTTTTGTTCGCTTTGCACGATAATTTGTCAGCTGCTGCGCATCAACCAATCAGTGCCTCCCCTTTCCAATGCTGTTTGCTGTGGGACTTTCCCGTCATCTTTTCTCTCGGAGTCGGAGAAAGGAAACTACGAAGCGTCCTTAGCTATCCACTTACCTGTGTATTGTACTGCTGCTCTTTCTCTTGTTAACTATCTGCTTGGTCTCAGGAAGGTTTTACTGTCTGGTGATGTACACCAGAACCCAGGCCCTGTAACTGCGGACGAAAAAATTGATCTGATCTTGCAGAAATTTGGTACTCTAGAGACTAAGTTAGAAGGACAATATTCTCGAATCATGCAGATGGTGATTCCCATGGGGACAGTTTGAAGAAGATCGAGAATAGGCAGATAGAGATGGGAGAATGCTGTCTCTCGACTGGTGGCAGAAATGACAGACAGAAACTAGCCAGACAGCGAAGCAGAATAGAGATGACATTGAGGACTTGAAGAACAAACAGGAAGAGCTCCGTGAGACAGTTGCGGGTCTACAAGATGAGCTTGACACGTTAGAACGTTTTTCAAGGCGCAACAACGTTAAGTTCTTTGGAATCCCTGAGTCTACAGATGGAAAGTCTGAATCATGTGCTGAAGCGGTGATGAACATTCTTCGCACGTACATACCGGATGTAGAGTGGTCTGACGACGTCATAGAACGCGCCCACAGACTGGGAAAACCACGCGGCGCTAGTGCCCAGCCACGCCCTGTGATTGCTAAGTTCCAAAGATGGGGGGACCTCATGCGCCTGATGACAAATCAGGAGGCTCGGGCTGATATGAAACATGATCAACTGACGGTAGCACAGGACTTGACCCGTAGGCAATCCGCACAGCTGAGACAGCTGAAAGGGGAGGGGAAGTTTGGATATTTCCACAAGGGAAAATTGCATGTGAAGCCGCAAACGTGAAGCCCCACCGAGGAGTGCAGCACAGAGCTCGAGGAACGCTACCACATTTGGGACATCTTCCATTTTTACTAGCGCAGTAGAGCGTCAGACAGTTGTTCCTCAAGAAGATATTCCCACCCCCACCCCCCCACCCCGGTGTCACTTCCAGTTAACGATCCTTCTCTCAGTAAGGGGGATACCCCCATTGATTCCTCCCCTTTCAAACCCCAGTTAGGAGGCAATGAAGGGGATTCCCCTTGCGTCATTTCACCTGCCCATTTCTCACCATCCCCCTTTCGTTCTCACCCCCATCCCCCCTCTACTAGCGATGAAGGTGTCTCCGCCGGCGTTTCTGTCAAAGGACAGAAGGGAAAGGCGAGTGAGCGACAACCCAACTTACCTGATACGTGGGCTAAGAAGAATGCACGTGTTTCTCGCTCCTCCTCATCCCGTAATAAAAACAAATGAAGTTTAGGCCAAGGCCAGGGCTCACGTTCACGCAAACACAACACAAATACACATGCTAGTTCGCCAACAAGTAATAGTCACTGTAATAATGTAAATAAACACGATTTTCTTTCTTGTATTACTTGGAATGTTGATGGGCTTCAGGCAAAGTTGACAGACCCTGATTTCATAGATTATATTACGTCTTTTGATATTGTTTGCCTTGTTGAGACTTTTACTTTTCCTACTTTCGATTTTTCAGTATATTTTAGCGATTTTATTGTTGTCCATAGCCCAGGTAAAAAACTGTCAAAGATGGGACGAAGATCTGGAGGGACGGTGCTATTAATTAAAAGAGATCGTGGGAGAGATTCGTTCATGCTATTGATACTGGGCTGGAAAATATTGTTTGTGTAAAACTATGTAGGACACTTTTTGATGCAGACAAGGATGTTTTGTTTATTGGCTTATACAACCATCCAATGAACAGTGATTATTATAAAAAAAAAAAAGGGAATTAAAAAATAACCTAGAAATGTTGGAACAGTTTATACTTGAGAAATATGAAAAAAAAGAGATGTTCATCTAGTTATAACTGGTGATTTTAATGCTCGAATTGGAAACTGGAGTCTAGAAGCCAATGAAATCGATGTGATTCTTGCGGCTGATAGTAGTGAGTTCTATGTAAGGCGTTCTATGGATGATGTTGTAAATTGTTTTGGCAAGTTGCTGATTAATCTGTGTTCTATGTTTGAACTAACACCTTTGAATGGGCTATGTGATGGCGATATTAATGGTCAGTTTACTTTCTTATCGGAACGTGAAAAACAGCGTCATTGATTACTTTTTGTGTTCTGTGGATTTGCTGCCTAGTGTTCAATGCTTTAACGTGCAGAAAAGGGTGGAATCCCAGCATATGCCTGTTTTCTTATCTTTGAAATGTGAGCATAGCAATGAAACTGACAAACAAAAGCAAGAGTCTTCCCAGAATTTAAATGGGAAGCAAGCAAAGCCAACCAGTTTGTTGCTTATCTAAAATCGGAAAAGGCAGGTAGAATTCTTGCTGATTGTACAAATGACATTTCAACTAGTATAGACTCGGCTGTTGACAAATTCACGTGCTTGCTGTTAAACGCTGGGGAATGCATGCTGAAAATAGTTAGGCCTGCAGCCCGTGCACGGACAAGTAAACCATGGTTTTTGATAAGATTTGTTTATATAAGAAACGCATAGCTGGTAAAGCACTTGTGAGGTGCACAAGCACCAAACGCCCCAGTGACCAGAGTGATTATGCTCGGAAAAGAACAGAGTATCAGGACACATTAAAAGATAAAAGGAAAGGATATCGAAAAAATCAATTTTTGATAGATTACTAAATAATAAAAATGAATCTAGTGTGTTTTGGTCGACAATACGAAATGTTAAAAAAAAAAAAACCTGATCGGCCTTTTATCCATATGGACAGGTGGAAAGCACATTTTGAAGAGATTTTCTCCCCCGATTATAGTGTTGGTAGTAGTGCTAGAGATAATGAAATATTAGACGAAAATATTCAAGGAGAAGAAAATATTCAAGGAGAGTCTGTTTATGTTTCCGATTTGGATGACGAATAAACCGAAGAGGAAGTGCGTCGTGCAATAAAGCGATTAAAATGTAATAAAGCATCAGGTTTAGATGATATTTGTGGTGAATTTTTTGAAGACGGCCGAATCTATTGTAACACCTTTTTTAACAAAACTGTTTAATCAGATATATGAGCGTGGCTATTTTCCTCAAATGTGGACTAGATCAGTTATTGTGCCTTTGCTTAAAAAAGGAGATGCTTCTAACCCTGAAAATTATAGAGGCATTTCTCTATTGAGTGTTGTTAGCAAGGTATTTACATGTGTGTTGAACAAGAGACTGTATGCATGGGCTGAGAAGGAAAATAAAATAAGTGACGAGCAAGCTGGTTTCCGTAAACAATATTCAACTGTAGATCATATATTTACTCTTGTGTCAATGATCAAGTCCTATCTATATGGTTACAAAAAGCAGAAATTTTATGTTGCCTTTATTGATTATCAAAAAGCCTTCGACACAGTTGATCGCGACATGCTTTGGAAAATACTTAAGAAAGTACAAGCTTCATCTAAAATGATTAATATGTTGAAAGGTATGTACAATTCTGTACAAAGCTGTGTTCGATGGGGCCCACATGTTTCAGAATTTTTCGATTGCCCATCAGGGG
>JADBJO010021741.1:25000-29044 GCA_016801955.1 Conus betulinus
GGCAGTATCAGTATAGTATTAGATAGGGAGGGCCACTACCTCACTGTTTCCTGGAGGGCTAGCTTTGCAGGTAATATCATTTGAAGTGAGGGGGTCCTTGATTCAAAATAGAGTCTGTATGTGCCAGCTGATGTGTTTGCGTTTCATGCGTCAGAACAGATTTCTCAGTGCAAAGTTTCGTGTGTGTGTTGCGTGCGTGTGGGTGCGTGCGTGTGTGCGTGTGTGACGAGGAGCGCAACGAGTTAGCATGGTGCCGTCCTTTTCACTTCTTTTTTTTCTGTGTATGTTTTTGTTTTGTTATGAAAGTTAATATTCCACAGAATTGTTGCTGTGAATTCGTTTCGCGTGCTGTATGTTCCACTGGACACGGGATTTCGTTTATTTTGGCATCTGAAAGAATGGATCCACTTCATTTTTTTCAAGTCTACTGAAGAGTTGGGAAAACCCCTATCAACCGTAGATATGAACCAAAGATCCAGGATTCTCCCAACTTCCAGGAAAAATGCTACCATCCACTCAGCCACGTTTCCACTTGTCCACTGGGCCAACACTTCACCTTTTCAATTTTTTTTTTTGTCTTTTTTCATTTTAACGAATTGCACACCTTCTGAACAAATCGACATTAATTTCATTTTATTTCCGGCCGCGATCAAGGTCCTTGTTTGAATGTGAGCCCGTGCGCGCGCCCGGAAATTGACATGCGCGAGCGTCGCAAGCGCCTTTCCAGGAAGCCAGAGGCAGCAAAAGGATGCCAATGTCTTCCGGTGTGTGCTGTGTTGAGAATATCAATTAAACGGGCTGCTCCGACGACAACAAAGGCTGAACTTGGTCGAGTGCACGTTTTATGTTTTTTGCAGCGTCAACTGTTCATGCTGAGTTGCGAAGGAAGAATTCTGACACCGATCATGAATGTGGACAGTTCTCAACAATTGACTGATTCGCACACATCCCCTGTTTAAAAATATACGCTATGAACCAGTGGATGTGATGTTTGTCGGCTATCAAACATACACACGATAAAATTGAAACTCTGCTGTGTCTGCCTGGCTGGTTCATTGTGTTAAAGCATCGTGCCCACATGAATTTAGGAAGGTTGTGGGGTCGATCCTGCAGGCACACCAGAGTAAATATTGCCATTCCCACCGCCACCACCCTCAAAATACTCTCATTCTAACAATGTCAGTGTATTATTGAATCCCTGTTCATAGAACGGCTTACCATGACGTGGATCATACAAGCTGGCGACGTGTCATACAAGCTGGCGACGTGTCAGCAACAGCAAACCTAAATGGAATAACCTACCAGCAAACCGGAATGGAATAACCTACCAGCAAACCGGAATGGAATAACCTACCAGCAAACCGGAATGGAATAACCTACCAGCAAACCGGAATGGAATAACCTAGCAGCAAACTTAAATGAAATAATCTAACAGCAAACCTAAATGAAATAACCTAACAGCAAGCAAACCTAAATGCAAACCAGCAATCTAAATGGAATAACCGAACAGCAAATCAGCAAACCTAATGGAAATACCTAACAGCAAACCTAAACGGAATAACCTAACAGCAAACCTAGATGGAAAACCTCACAGCAAACCTAAACCTAGATGGAATAACCTAACAGAAAACCTAAACCTAAATGGAATACCTAACAGCAAACCTAAACCTAAATGGAATAACCTAACAGCAAACCTAAACCTAAATGGAATAACCTAACAGCAAACCTAAACAGAATAACCTAACAACAAACCTAAACAGAATAACCTAACAGCAAACCTAAACGGAATAACCTAACAGCAAACCTAACCCTAAACGGAAGCAACCTGAAAAGTAACCTGGCAAAAGGCATGCTGCAAGCACATTTTTTTCCTTCAAATTTCTAAATCCACAAATTGCGCCTTTTCTGAACTGATCGACATTCCACTTCCGGCCACGTACAAAGGCTTTCATTTTCACGTGAGTCTGTGCGCCCGGAAATTGACATGCAGCCATCGTTGCAGGTGCGTTTCCAGGAAAGGAGTGGAGGTGAGCGGACGCCAGTGTCTTCCGGCATGTGCTGTGCTGGGAACATAAATTGTACGGCCTGTTTTTGTCAACGCACAGACTGGACTTGCTTACCCGGGCCTTTTGTGCCAGACTGGGCTGAGCTGTCCTCTTCCAGGTCTGAACAGGAAGGTACCAAGAAACGTCAGCAGTTTGCTAGAAAAGCTTTCTGATTTCAATAATTGACATCAAATCTTATTAGAGGTGACTGCATCGAATGTTGATGCTCTCTTTCTCTCTCTCTCTCTCTCTCTCTCTCTCTCTCTCTCTTGTTTATATCTATGTATGCGTGCGCGCGCGCGCGCGCGTGTGTGCAAACAATGCAACTTACGCCTAAGTGAAAAAAAAAATTCTACCCACATCCAAAATGAAAAAAATATAATATACTGAAGAAAGCCAGTGAACAACAGCACAGTCCTTGTGTGTGTGTGTGTGTGTGTGTGTGTGTGTGTGTGTGTGTGTGTGTGTGTGTGTGTGTGTGTGAGGGAAAGACAGAGAGAGAGAGACAGAGAGAGAGAGAGAGGGAAAGACAGAAACAGAGACAGAGAGAGAGAGAGAGAGAGAGAGAGGGTGATGGGCGGGTGGAGGGGTTCCGAGACAAAGAACAAAGCCAAACTGTTGCGGTGTACATAGCTGCAAATAGAGGATGAAAGAAGCGTATTGTGCAAAATGAAATGATGACAAACGTCTGTCAATGAGACCGATTGACACCGAATAATAAACTGTATCCTGTGTCTCTTTTATCTGCCAACCACGTCACGGGAAAATATGTATTTATATATGGGGGTACGCAGGTGCGCATGAGCGCGCATACACGCACACACACACACACCACACAACACACACACACACACACACACACACACAACACACACACCCACACTCACACACACGCACTCTCTCTCCTCTCTCTCTCGCTCTTTTCTCTCTCACACACCACACACACACCCACACACACAACCACACACACACACACACACACACACACACACACACACACACACCTTTTCTTTTAACAGAGGTAGAAAAGAAAAAAATTGATTAAGAAAGAAATAAGAAATGACTTTAAGGTGATAACGATTTAAAGCAGAGAATAAAAAATGAATCGAAGACTTTTGTGACACAAGTGGGGATTAGCCCAAGTGGTTTTCTGGTTCGTTTATATTTTGCTTGTGTCATGGGGTAGTTTATTTTAAAAAAAAAGAGAACAAGAACAAAGAGGACTTTCGGTGCAAGGGAGAAGAATCTTTAACTTCGGCCAAAAATTACTATTGCAACACCCGTATTTGAGACGCAACGAGAGAGAGAGGGGGGTTGGGTGGGGGGGGGGGGGGGTGGTGGGGGGGGGTGGGGAGGGAGGGGGAGAGAGAGAGAGCGAGAGAGAGAGAGAGAGAGAGCCTAGAGAGAGAGAGAGAGAGATGCTTATTCAGATTTAAGATCTAGATCCCATACTGAAGAAGGGGTACCATTTTCAAAAAAAATTAAACAATGTCAGACTTTATGCCTCCTAATGTCACAATACTTCATAAATCTACCCACATAACAAATGAAAGTATAGGCCTACATCTTGGAGAAAGTTACTGACTAAAAGTACCAATCAAATACTCTTTTTGTTGTGCGCGTGTGCACACGGAAGGAGCCAGAGAAAGATAGAGCAGAGAGGAGAGTATAGGGAGAGAGAGAGATAGAGAGCGAGAGCAGACACCACACACACACATCAACCCCCTGACATAACGAAATGATTATTTGATTATCCTATTACATGTAGTGTGTAGTTTTGTGAGAGGAGATCGAAACAGACCGAAGCCAATGTGCTCAATAACGTACTGTAACATACGGGATGTCAAAAGCGCCATACTTGTGTACAATAAAACCAATACAAACGTCCAGCCGATAGAATCTGAGCTGACACGCCATAATAAACTGGTAGATTTATTCTGTGTCTTTTGTTATTCCAACCCCAATTCGCTTTTTTCGTGTTTTCCCCTTCTACACAAGG
>JADBJO010021742.1:0-15000 GCA_016801955.1 Conus betulinus
GAAAGCATATGATCTTGGGCTTTATCTTTCTTATGTTTTTTTTTTTTTTTTAATGCAAAACCAGCTTTTCCAAAGTAACGTTTCCCTCTGTGAATTAATCTGGACAATCATCTGTCAAATATAGAACATCTCGGTATTGCAGGGCTTTTTTTTAAAATCCTGTGATTCAATACTTCGAAAATTTTCTCGACTTCTTTCATAATGTCATCTCTGTTGAAAATTTTTGTGCCATTTTTCTTTTGAAAATTTTAGTAATCGTTTTGCTCACGTAGTTACATATCTCCAGATTACAAAGGTAAACATCATTTCTCCTTCAGCTACCAATCTAGCTCTAGAACAAAGTAAGAATCTTTTCACATATTCTTTTCTTATTGCAGCAATCTGCTCTTTGTCTTCCGTTAATTCCTTTCTTTTACCCTTCTATTGAAAACATCTTTTCTTCTAAATTTTCTTTTTTTAATGTTTTTTGGTGGTCTTTTACAACACATTTTTCAGTGTTACATATGTTGTTCGATGAACAAAATTCAGTCAGTTGTCAGGCTGACTCTTAAACGCATGTGTTATGATTTCCAGCAAGGTTTGTCAGACCGAATTAACTTGCTGCTGTTTTCGCTGGCGGTAGCTGACTTGTTAAACCTGATGTCCCACTTTCTGTTGATTCCTGACTGTTACCTCACAGACAGTCTTCAGATAGCCAACTGGCTCACTCTCGTCTACGCTAAAATGACCCTTGTCTCCTTGTGCACCAACATGATCACAGGAATTCACATCGTCGTTGTGAATGTGGACAGGTGTTTGTCTGTTGCCATGCCATTGAAGGCGAGGAGTCTTCTCACATACAGGTAAAGGCGAGTGTGAAGCAGATCTCTCTGCACTAGCTTCTTAACTCTTTGCCGGTCGTTAGATCTTCTCTGTGTGTCTCCCTATCCGTTTTTCTGCCTCATTACTACGGTGTGAGATCTCTCTCTCTCTCTCTCTCTCTCTCTCTCTCTCTCACACACACACACACACACACACACACACACACACACACACACACACACACCACACACACACACACACACACACACAGGCTCTTGCAAATTAAAGAGGTTGATTACAAATACTCTCTTTCTACACACATGAACATTGATAAAATCCTATCATCATATCAATGTTACGCTGAGAATAGGTTGCATATGCATATATGCTCTCAGCATGTGTCCTACTAGGTATATAGTTTAATGTTTTATTGGTTGCAGTAAAATACTCTCTCTCTCTCTCTCTCTCTCCTCTCTCTCTCTCTCTCTCTCTGTCTGTCTGTCTGTCTGTCTGCTGTCTCTCTCTCTCTCTCATCGGTTCTTGTGTACCAGTAAGTGAAGGTCAGTCAGGCGCAACAAGTAACTCACAGGCGCCTGAAAAGATGTCCGAAGGTTCTCCTGTTTGCTCCCCAAGCCAATATACTGCAAATAATTGATTGGTGTTCGACTCAGATGCAGCTTGGCTTACTCGTGCATTCAGCGGCTATAAAGTTAAATATTGATGAAATATGTCGTTCCCTGGAGAATAGTATTGGACGCCCTTATAGAAGTCAATAAACTGAAAGACAGCGTTGTAAAAAGCACTGAAGACATCAGTAAACTAAACGAAGACAATGTGAACGTTCTGGACAGACTAGAGAATCTGGAAAGAAAGCTGGAGAATCCGCTGAGCAAGATGGAAAAGCATGCAAGATACGATTCCTCTATGTTGAAGAAACTGACTGGGAGGACGAACACATAATTTCACCAACAGTCATCAATGTGTTTGAATGACCATGCATGTTCATCTGTCTGGCGTCAAGATGATGTTGTCAGAGCCTTCCGTATTGGCAGGCCCTGTCCACACAGAAGTGACCCCCGGCCCATTCTTGTCCAGTTTTGTCGATGGTCGGACAAGATGGCTGTGCTTGGTGACAAAGACCTCAGAGACAGCTTAAGAGAAAGTGGCATACGAGTGGCCTCCGACCTGACTGCATACCCGGCCAAAGGACATGGTAAAGTTCCATCGTGGACTCAAGATCTCTATATTCACAACGGCAACTGTATCTCGTTTGCAAAGTGAGCGCGTCCGCAGGCGGAAATCCGAGCAAACCTTAAATGTTAGTAATAGCGTACCACCAAAAAAGAACGTAAAACAACAAATCACAAGCCAAAACATTTTAGGTCTTTTTCAGTTATATTACGAAACGCTCAGGACAACGAAAATGATGAGCAATGACTTATCTTCATTCACTTCAGCGCAAGATGGGCGTTGAATCAATGTATCTTGCCTGAAGATGACCTAAAAGAACGAAACGCGTCGTGTTTCGTCTTGTGATTCGTCTGTCAACGTTTTCTTTCTTTTTTTTTTTTTTTTTGCGGTGCGCTATTACTAAGATTTAAAATCTGTTTGTCAAACTGTATATCCAAGTCAGACGGCTAGCTTCTTCCTCTAGGGACATCAGAAATGAATGGCGTTACACTTCTGATCCCTGAGGAAAGGAGGAAGACCGGCTCCGCATGCAGAACGACTACGGGAAATAGCTACAGCAGAAACAGCGAAGGCACACAGCACATGTTCAAGCCTTTGGTGTATCAACAAGATTCCTACGAGAACCAAGACTTTATGGAACACCACTCTGGCATCAGACATTCTGGCAACTGGTGGAATGGTAGTTCAAGAGGAGGGAAAAAAACTCTCTACTCCGGGATCCAGACAAAATACCTCCATACCAGTCGTTCCAGGAACATAGTCCTACAGTGAAGTGACAAAACTATGTAGACCACGACATGAAGGCAAAAGTTCAGAACACAACAGAGCTGCTATGGTGAAAGACTACGCCAAAAGATCTAAAACTTCAAGCTCGACTTCATGAAAGCTGAGTGCCTTTAAGGTCCAGTGATGCCGACAGTTAGCTGAGATCCGTAATGGACACAGATTCAACAGACCCTGACGTGATTTGGATGACCAGCCGAATGACGCGATTCCAATGACTGAAGACAACTTTCAGGAAAACGCTGACTGGCCAGAACAGTATCAGAGAGACGGAAAAAAAAAAACGACGCCACATCAGTATATGGCAGAAACTTGCGACAGAACAGATGAGGACACAGGCACTGACAACGATGCTGTACAGGACCCCAAAGAGACGATGGCTGAAAAAGAGGGTTTGCACCAATTGCCTGACAAAGGATCATATACTAAGGGGAAGAGACACAATGGATGATTTCGCACAAAATTTTCACCAAAGTGATTAGGATACATGCAATGTTAGACAAGACCTGACTGACAATGCACGAGTAGAGAATAAGCCGAGATAAGATATGACTACTGACATACCATCTGACAAACAAGACAGTGGACATGTTGATGATATAGTTAACGACGGAACGACCCAGAGACAAACTGACACAACCTCCAGCTCGTGATCTGCGTCCAAAATGTAATGCTTCTGCTTCAAGAGGAGACAGTAATACGATTTTACAGAGATCCAACAGCCAAAGCAGAGTTGTAGATTCTTTTTTAAAAAGTTCAGGCAGGTGACCAGACAAGACAGGCCTTCGCAGACTATGTCAAAGTCAGTGCAGAAACATCAGGTGCACGAAAATAGGGATCTGGGCAGGCCACAATACTACATAGACAATCATTAAAGATTCAGTGTCGTTTGTGCTGCAAGTCGACACAAGGTGTACCATCAAGACTCAGCACAAGTTCTTTTGTAAAGAGTACAGATAATGAAGAAATTAAACTTCTACAGTACAATGTTAATGGGCTTTTAAAAACATTGGACAACACCCATTTCGTTAATTACATCATTTCCCGTGATTTTGTCTGCCTAGCTGAGACTCTAATTGCTAATGAATTCGAACGACCTCTTTTTGAGGGCTTTATCACATTCACATCCAAAGCTCAAAAATTGTCACACCAAGGGAGATACTCTGGCGGTGTGCTTGTTATGGTCAGAAAATGTTTTGCTGATTATGTTGAAAGGATTGCAATGAAAGTCAGAAACATTGTTGTTGTTAGGCTAAAGAGGAACTAGTTTTCTACAGAAAAAAGATAGCATGTTAATATGTTTTTATACCCCCCCGATGATCACGGTACTGGAAATCTCAACTGAAAGGATATGGCACGGAATTGTCAGAGGAATGTATCGTTGATTTGCATGAATCATGCGGTGACTTTTCTATGCTTGTAACTGGAGATTTGAATGCAAGAACTTCATCCCGAAATTACAGTTTTCATGGAGATGACAGTGACTTTGATGAGACAGAATTTCCAGATGATAAAAGTTTTTCAAAGGCGGGTCTCAAGATAAATCAATGATTTTTTTGCAGAGCAGTTAATTGAGTTGTGTAACATGTTTGAATGTATCATCTGAAATGGACTCGGTCATAAAGACTGTGATGATAGCTGCACGTATATGGATCATCTGGAGTAAGTACGGTTGATCATTTTACTGCATCCTACGAATATTCGTCCTTCAATGGTATATCTCTACATGTTGAAAGCTTAACTGAATCTGATCATCTTCCAGTTGTTGTGAAGATGAAAAGGGATTAAAAAAAAAGATTCACGAGAATACTGGTAAATCAAAGTCAAACCGTCGTATAGTTTCAGAAAAACATCACTTTGAATGAAGAATGAAAGGGTGATTATATAAGACTGTTTAAACGTTGTGACATTCAAAACTATTTAATGCTGACTCTGCAAATCGTGGATTAGACATAAATAGCGCTCTTGACTTTTTGTGAACTGCGTGAAAGATGATGGTCAGTGCATGTTAAAATCTTTCATGGGCAATGGAAATGAAGAGTCAGAATGGTTTAATGAAGAATGTAATACAGCACAAAAGGAAAGTAGGAGCAAATTATACTGTTTCAGAAGACCTCGAAAATCAGGATACCGTACGTACAAGCACGGAAGAGGTACAGACACTTACTAAACGTGAAAAGACAGACGTTTAGAATGCAGCCAGCAGATATGTTAACCACAGAAACTGGCAACTCGTCGCAGCTTTGAAGAAATTTAAAGAAAATGGGATGCCAGCAGAAGGATAAAAATGATGGCAATGTTAACATAGACGTCTGGTTCTTCAAGCATTTCAAGGGTGTGTTTCTTCTATTTTTTTTCTTCTTCTTCGTTCACTTAGACGGGAACCCCAGAGGCATTGACGAAGGCTGCTGTACGACAGAGGCCCCCCAGTGATCCATCCAACCTAGTGGGTCTCCAAAGGACGAGCACCACATCGAGAGTCTCTACAGTTGTCTGTTATATGAGTGTGGATGCATTGTGCTGCCGCTATGCCCCTGACAAGTCAGGACCAGCACACTCGATTTTGGCTTGTTTTGATATCAGAGTGAACGCTCTCCTGGACTAGTTGCTACTGGGCTGACGAGTCTAATCTACCCGGCTATTTGTCGACAGTTGGAGGTGGCTTTTTCACGGAGTGTCCTTCCCCAGGGCTAAGATCTTATCAATCATTGGATATATATTATGGGGTATTTCAATGGACATAACAGTGTCACCTATTATTCAGCCTCATCCTGCGGGAAAATCGCCAGTTGGTCTGGGACTGCTTATTCGAACAGGCAAGCCTGACTGAAATCGCAGCTAGCCCTCATATCTGGGGGCATCCCCCTATCCGCCACCTGGGGACTTGCCCCTTCTCCAGGAAGAGCGTGTTTCAAAACAGCGGCTAAGAAATCGAGGAGCAGTTTGATGTTGAAGTCGATCTGTGCGAAGAATTGGACCACGTTTGATTCAATATATTTCAGAGGATGAAGTCATTAAGCTATTTCTAAACTTAAGAAAAAAATAAAGCCAAGGGAATAGACGCAATTTCGGCAGAAATGTTAAAATCTGGAGGTACAGATGTTCAGAAATTTCTGACAAAACTGTTTTAATACCATTTTTGATAACAGAGCTTATGCTCGTGAGTAGACTATTATCATACCAGATTGAAGAAAGGCAACCCCGATAATGCTGATGATCATAGAGGAGTATCCTTGCTAAAGTGTTATACATCAATATCAAACACAAGGCTGTACACATGGTTACAAAACAATGACTTTATTTCAGAAAAACAGGCAGAATTTCGAAGAGACACTCTACCTTTTCATATCTTTGCATTGTATGCTGCAATCCAGGAATCTATGAATAGGAAAGGTACAAAACTGCATGCTGCTTTTGTTGATTTTACAAAGGCTTTCGACTCTGTGCGTCATCACAAACTTTTGGAGTGTATGAAAAACAAAATGTGAAAGGGAAATTTTTGGCGTCTCTCAAAGCAAAGTACAATTCATTATCGTCATGTGCTCGATCAAAACGTGAATTATTTTGAGATCTTTGAGTGTGCAGTAGGAGTAAGACAAGGATGTTTTTTTAGCCTCACATTATTTTTAATGTTTAGAAACAAGTTGGCAAAACATGTGGAAGAAAAGGTAAACGTGCATTGCAGCTATTACTGGGTATTATGAAATTATTCATTTTATTGTTTGGAGATGATGTAGTTCTGTTGTCAGCGACCCCAAATGGTCTACAGAATCGATTAGATATTTTACAGTCATGTTGCAACAACATAAAGTTGTATGTAAACATCAAAAAGACAAACGTTATGGTATTCAGAAAAGGGGGATTCTTTGGAAGACATCCAAAATGGTTCTATGATAGTGCAAGGCTAGAGGTTGTTAAAAGTCATTGTTATTTTTTTTGGTTTGATTTCACAGCTATTATTAATACTACAAAAGGCACAATGCATTTGGCAACAAATGAAAAAGGAAGTGGTTATACAGCCGTGCAGGTTTTTCCAAACGTATAAGGAAATGAGTTTAAATGTCTTTTTAAAGATTTTTCATGTAAAGATTCAGACAATACTGTTACACTCATCAGAAGTGTGGGGGTAAATAGATTGGATCTTATAGGAAACAGTACATGTAAGGGCATGTAACAGGTTCATGGATGTTGCAAGTGTAACTCCTAATAACATGGTATATGGAGATCTGGGTAGGTATCCCCTGTATGTTAATTTCGCACGTTGAATGTTTAAGATTATGGTTTAAACTGTTCCATATGGATGTTGAAAGACTGTCAAATAAAGCTTATGTGATGTTGCTTGAATTAGACAGAGCTGGCAAATCTGTTTGGTTTCAAAGGTAAGAAATCTTTGTGTGAAACTGGATTCAGTATTGTTTGGTTGCAGAAAGGAGATGGTGATGTAAAACATTTTTTTAAGTTTGTTTAGCAGAGAATTACACCAGCTGAGCGATGAATAACTTCAGTCATTTTTTTAAATTTTACACTTGCCTTGAGACACTTGCACGTGCTTTTGACACAACAAAAGTTTCCCAGAAATACCATTTTTGAAATAGTACAGGCCACAACAAATTTAGAAAAAATAAATACCAATTCAAAATCAATGATGTGGCACATAATTTTCGTTTACACTTGGCATTAACTGTTTTTAGACACAAGACGTCAGTTTAACTAAATGATCAACAGCGGAATATCTTTGTTTATAAACCTGCCTCATGTTGTCATGTAAGATTATACTTCTCAGCTCACACTTCCAATCTGTTATTCACAATCATACTAAACATTTTATCGCTAACATTACAAAGTGTGATACTTTTATCATTGCTGGGTTAGAGAGAGAGGGACATAGAGAGAGAGACAGATAGACAGACAGACACACAGACACAAACTGACTGACTGACTGACTATATGACCGACAGAAAGAGGCAGAGACAGAGAGTGAGAGAGAAAGAGAAAAGAGAGAGACAGTTTGCAATCCGATGACTGCAAATTTTTCATTCATTTTGTCCTCCACAGACGCCTGTGCGTAGCCATACTCCTGTCCTATATCGTGCCCATACTAAGCATCCTGCCTCAAGCTCTTGCTTTCACTGTGAAGTGGAGAACAGACCCTTTGACCAACCGAAGTGTTGCTTACATGGAAAATTCAAAATGGCTACCAGGGGGCAGCAAACTTGGTATTGATATAACCACGTCACTTTCCTTTGCCTCCAAACCAGCCTGTCTTGTCATCATGATCGTTTGCTGTATCATCATCGTCGTCAGTTTACGTCGGTCAGCCCGCCAACGATTGCAGATGGTTGGGAAAATGAAGGATGGGAATGATGCTCGTGACAGCAGAATTACCAAGATGTTGTTGTTCCTGTGTGTTATTTACATCATCCTCATCTTCCCTGATATGTGTAATGACATCGCCTTTGTAATGTTTCCGGAGTATTACGTGTACAGAAAGTACCACAATACTGTGCTTGTGGTAAAAAGATTCATCTGGGTTGCTTCTTGCCTGAACTCTTCCATCAACTTTTTTGTGTATCTCGCTTTGAGTTCTGCATTCCGACAAACACTTAAAGAGTTGAGCGTTTTGCTGCTCAGGGAAAAAGAAAAAACAAAAACCAGCAAAGCAGTGACATAGTATATGGATGCATAATCAACCTAGGAATTTGTTCTGTCACCCTAACATGATTCAAAATTTCCTGTGTTTTGTTCTAGGGTATGTGTCTGCCACACAGGGGAAGCCACCAAGAATAATATCTTGTGAATAAACTGGCCGATGTCATGTTGTAAAAGTTTTTGATGCAGTATTTTATATAGTCTTACATAAAGCTACTTCTTAACGTCTCTCTCTCTCTTTCTCTCTCCCCTCTCTCTCTCTCTCTCTCTGTCTCTCTCTCTCTCTCTCTGCTTATTTGTTTCTCTCTTTCTCTGTGTGTCTGCCTGTCTGTGTGTCTGTCTGTCTCTCTCTCTCTCTATCTCTCTCTCTCTCTTAGTGTCAGTACAGCCACGCTTTCCGAGGTTCCGTTTTTTTTCTTCCTTTCATCCCGACTATGGCGTGGAAGGGTGCTGAACGTTGGCCATCAGCACTGTCTCACACCATGCCATCAGCACTGTCTCTCGCCATGCGATCAGCACTGTCTCACACCATGCCATCAGCACTGTCTCACATCATGCCATCAGCACTGTCTCTCGCCATGAGATCAGCACTGAATTACACTATGCCATCAGCACTGAATCACACCATGCCATCAGCACTGTCTCACACCATGCCATCAGCACTGTCTCACACCATGCCATCAGCACTGTCTCACACCATGCCATCAGCACTATCAATCTTCAGCACGATCTGTGGCTTCTTCTTTTTCCCTGTCTACACAGGCCTCATGTTGGGGCGAGCCAAGGAGAAGACCACGATGAAAGTCGCCATGCTGGCGCCTCGAACCAGAGCGGATGATGTGGCCCTCGGGCTGTTTCTCACGTTGATTTTTCTGGGATGGGACTCCTTGGGCAGAAGTGACGTTGGGTTGCAAGGCAGATGGTCACAAGCAGACTCGGGCAGTGCCGTGCCGGGCACAGGGGCAGAGGGGACAAGGCTTGAGCTTCAGTGGTCAGTGAACCGACGAAACTTCTTGTCCTCAACCACTTTCAAACGCAGACATAATGGGTGTGTTTGTTTCCATGAAATGTGTGTGCTTTCGATGAAAATATACTGAAAATTCAATTAACACTGAAAAGAGTAAACAAAGGGGCCTCGGGAATCAGTTCGCTGCCTTACATAGAGGTGTGAGAAAGAAAGAAAAAGAAACACAGAAACACATCCTCGCCCCCACCAAAAAATAAAAAGGAAAAAAGAAAGAGAAGAAAGGGAAAGGAAAGAAGTTAATATGAAGAAGGAGGGGGATGAGGAAGAGAAGAGTAAGAGGAATAAGAGGAGGAACAGGAGGAAAGCCTGGAGTAATAAGGCAGGTAAAAACGGAAAAGATCAATATCACAGAATGATGCTACCGCTCTTAATCACTTTCCAGCTACAGCGCAACCTCCGGATCAACTCGGAATATTGATCGACGAGCGCTGCAAAATAAACAGTGCCAGCTAATGAGAGACAGGAGGAATGTACCGGCCCAATATGTTGTTTCCACATCCCCCTCCCCTCTTTTTCCTTAGCCTCTTTGATATTAACCATTCTATTCTTCTCATCCTCCTCTCCTCCTCTCTCTCTGTCTCTATCTCTCTCTCTCTCTCTCTCTCTCTCTCACACACACACACACACACATGCTCAAGCAACATACACACAAAGCCACTGATGGCTTCATTTATTGATGTTGATATTACAGCGTAAACTGTAAACTGTCTATAACGACAGCATTGTCTGCTGCTTGTAAATCATTTTCATTTGTTCTACCGTGCGTAGCTATATTGTTAGTGACGTTCGAAAATGAAAGTTTAAATCTTCTGTTGGTATCTCTCCATACTGGATTTTGTACTCCATAATTTGAGGTACCAATAGCAATGAGGTAAACCGCTTTTAAAACTACTTTGAGAGAGGATATGAAAGCTCAGTTTTCGTGTTCATAGCTTGACGACATTTATTTTTTGTTCCTTTAGTCGGGATTGTTTTGTTGATTGACCTGAGTAAAAATTAATTCTCTTTTCCATCGTATATTCTCTGTTTACTGTATCTGCTAAGGGGTTTAGTAGTGTTGCGTTTTGCTTTCTTTCTTGAAAAAAGGGAACTAGGGCTATGTCTGCTATATACTGTTAATAGCGTCATCAAAGTCCCCGTTCGAGTCAAATACATCAATGTGAAAAATTTTACGCGGTGTTTATGTACGGGAATTTTTTTTTTAGATCTGCTGCACGTACTGGCCTGGTAATGATGTATGCATTATCCCTGGTATTGACTTCAAGTCGTAACTCAACTTTCCTATTGTGAACACTCATTAGAATGAATGACCGGACAAGTTCACTGCATATGTCACATTCCAGCGGGGGCGGACACCACAAAATAATGCGCCAAGGCCTTGCTTAAGGAGTCCGAAATGCCTGAAATGTGACGTCAACTAAGAGGAAGATCGTGAAGATTGTGATTGATGTCGTCGCTGGAAATTAAAAATAAAACGAAATTACTTACTTATGCCCATCGCCCCCACTGGGACAAGTCCCTCCAGCTGTCTCTGTCTTGGGCCAGTCTCTCCAGGTGCCCCCGTGTGTGGCCCATCTTCTTGGCATCTGCGTCCAGGTCACGCCGCCATGTGTTCCTTGGCCGTCCTCTCCTTTTTCCCTGGGGTTCCACCTGAGGCCTGTCTCGTGGTGTTGGTGGCTGGTTACACAGAGAGTGGCCTATCCACCTCCAGCGGCGTTGTTGGAAATCAGTTCCCGCCGGCTTCTGTCATGTCTGCTGCCATAGGTCTTCATTGCTGATCTTGTCAGGCCACTAAATGTGGAGGATTCATCTCAGGCAATTGTTGATGAATGCCTGGATCCTCTTGGTCGTTGTTATGGTGGTTCTCCACGTCTCGGCCCCATATAGCAGGACTGACTTCACATTGGTGTTGAAGAGCCTGATCTTGGTGTTGACTGACAGGTCTCTTGAACCCCAGACGTTCTTGAGCTGCAGGAAAGCTACCCAAGCCCTTGTTGATTCTGGCCTTCACGTCTGCGTCCGTCCCTCCTTGCGTGTCAACGATGCTGCCGAGGTGGGTGAAACTGTCCACCTCTTCTAGTGCTTCGCCTTCAAGTGTGATGGGGATGTGCTGGTGGCATTTACTTTAAGGACTTTGCTCTTCCTTCTATGGATGTTCAGGCCCAGCCTTGATGAGTTCTGCTACGATGCTGGTCTTTTCCTGCATCTGCTGCTGGGTGTGCGGGATTATAAAATGAAATGATTGGTGATTTCTTTAAATTCGTGCCGTTGATAGGGACATCTGATTAATTTGTATGGTCTTGCGATTACAATTTCGGTCCTATGGTTCTAGTGAGAAGTCAGATGAGTTTGAATGTAAATCTAAGTCAAACTTTGTCATTTTGGGGAATGAGATGGAGTACAAAAAAAAAAGGGTAAGATTCTTTGTGTCCTTGTACTTGATTCATACAGATTTTGGGAGAAGGTACTTAACAATAATATTTCTGGTACTTCCAACTGAAGGTTCTCTGGTGGGAGGCAGGTGTCAGTACAAAAATTCTATTGCTCCATATACCAATCAGAGAGCAGTACTAGTTTTGGCGGTTGGGGAATTTATGGCCTGAATATTGGAAAAGACACCCCCCCCCCCCCTTTTTTTTTTTTTTTTTTTTTTTTTTCTTTTAACCTCTGATAAATAAAGACACCATTTTCTTGTCTGCATTGAAAACGAAGTGGATCACAAACGGAAAAATAAGCCAGACAAAGAATCAGACTGTTTAAACTTTGTCTCTCTTTTCCGTTTCTAACCTTTATGCAAGAATATCAAAATGCGCGTAGGGCAGTCCAAAACTTGCGGTTAGTCGAACAGCTGTCGGAATTCAATCGTCGTGGGTGCACCTGCCTTGATATGTGTGGTGTCGTGCACTTTCAGTTTTTGTGAGCGTTACGTGCTGCACGTGCTTCTCAAGTTGTGTCTCTCTCTTCATGGCGAGGGTTGAGGGGCGAACAGACACGACTTGGGGCGAAAAATTACAGTGTGTCGTTTTGCCCTGCCAACCGATTCAGTTTGCCCCGCTTTATTTCTGCTAGGTAGGAATGAAAAAAAAAAACTGGATGAGAAAATATTATAAGCTGCATGTTTACTCGGTTGTTGACAGTCTCAGACCGTACGCTGTACTTGCTGAACACGGGTGCCTACGTGCGCGCGCGCACGTGTGTGTGTGTGTGTGTGTGTGTGTGTTCATGCGCGCGCATGCGTGCGTACGTGTATGGGTGTGTGCATGAATGTGTGCGCGCGCGCACGTGCATGTGTGTGGACATATACGGGCGTACCATATGTTGTACACGCACATACAATGAGGCTAATACAGTTTCTTCCACAGATGGCGGCAATTTGATAGTGCGTCCAGTCACTTTCAAGCCTGATTCAGGGCCACGCTGTTAACACGAAGCACAGGTGGGACGAACCCCTTGGGGGTGAAACGCAAAGAGCGAATCAGAAACGTCTCATCTTGGAAATAAACGTGTCGGTGTGGCAACTGAAGAGGCTATGTGGCCACACGCCGCAATTAGGACTGCACTAGAACATGATTTAATGTTATGCGTTTTAAGATCAGCCATAAATTTGAGCCTGCATTTCATGTTAAACTGATAATTGATCAAAAGAACAACTCCCCTACCAACTATTTCCTTCTTTAGGGGGATTTCCACTGATGAACTCACAAAAAATCTTCCAATACATGACCTTTCCCTTAGTTGAAGTCACATTTCAGGCCTTTGCACTCACCCATGACCCTGTCTCTCTGCGCCAGCTGGAAGTCGCCAAAAAAGTCCCATTTCCTTGATTTTAATCTGTCTGCTTGGAACCACCTGGTTTTTGCCTTGATGGCCATATTGAAGAAAATGAGGAGAATCAATTTTCAGACGCAACGAAAATCCTCAAAACAATCAAAATATGCCAGTCTATAAATATTGGACTCTGTAAGCAAGGCCTTGGCGCATTACTTTTCTGGTGTGCAGCCTGTTGGCACAAAACCTTCAGTTTCTTTCAACCAGAGATCTTGCTTAAAAAAAAAAAAAATTAGGGGGGGGGGGGGGGGGGGCAGCTGCGGAGGAGGGGTTGGGATTGCAGGTGGGTTGGGGGAGTGTATATGGATGGACAGTGGCTGTGCATAATCAATTTCCTAATTGACCCTTTGCCCTGATAGACAATATATATTTCGTTTGTATCTGATATGAAGTGTGTTTTTGTTGTTCGTTTCGTTTGGTTTTTAGCTGAATTAGAAACTAGTCTCTATATCATTTTCATTTGTCTTTTTTATTTGCAAATATTGATATATGTATAAGTATATCGGGCAACCTGATTCGTTAAATTCTGTCAACTCCCTCGCGATTGGTGGACAGATTCAGCAGCATTCATCCTTTGAGTGTCGTTCATCTAGCACGTGAGGCCTTATCAGATTATCTTTATTGTCGTCACATCAGTCACTGCTGTGGGAGGACACTAGTGGTCTGTAGTAGTTCCAACGCATTTGTTGAGTGTAGATAATGGCTGGAACACCACGATTCGACAATGGGTGTGGTACTAGCAAGCATTATCGTCTACAGAAGCCAGTGGTGGTTCTTGTTCAAGTTATCTTCTTGACCGTTGTCGTCCTGGTGGCCCGAATGTCAGTCGCTGGGCTGACGACAGTATCGTCGATGCGTGTGTCTGTTCTTCACTTCTAGTCCAGGTATGGTGTGTTTTCGTCGTTGAGTTTGTTTTCATGAGGTCTTGCTCGTTGGGGTTTTTTTTTGGTTTTTTTTTTTTTTTTTTCGTCTTTTGTTTTGTTTTCTTTCTAAGGTCAGTGCCGTTTGTTGTTTTGTTGGTCGTGAGGACCTTCTGTTTGTGTTATGTTGTTGAGTTTTGTAAGTTTGCGGTCGTTTTTTTGTTTTTCGTAGCCATCCTGCCATTTGCAGGGAGAGAAAGAACATTATTACAATGATAAATGAAGTAAGTCTACATGAATTGAGTCTAGGAAAATCCTCTTACTTGGAACAAACCTGGGAAGCGTTTCCCTTCGACCCTGAAACCCCGTTCCTATAGACATGCTTCTTGTCGTCCGGTCGTTATCGCTGCAGCAGCAAATGGTGAGCACTCTCAGTTGACAAAGAAAACACAATGACTTTCGGGTTTAATGACGGTATGAAACTCTGTACAGAAAAGAAGCTGGAACTAGAAATGGTTCCCAAACTTGTGAGAGAAAAAAAATGTGACATTTATGAACGTGATAAACAAGGGAGGGATTGAGAGGTCGTCGCTCTAGTTTTGTTTTTATTGTTGCTCGTGTTGACAATGTGCATAGAATTCTTTTCCCACGAGGGCAAAGTTAATTACCTTGGTCATTTATACAAGAACTAAAGGCCGAACCTACTTGTGTGCTGACTAGTAATTAAAGCAAAAACAATAGGTATCACTTTCACAAGAAAACAGATGCAGAATAGTGTCTTATTATCGAAACATTTTTTTTTTAATGCTTAGTTTGGTAAATTCTCAGAACTTTCAGGAAAACGTGTAAGTTCAAGGTTGA